>JAQQST010000214.1:0-254113 GCA_028646485.1 Cryptoprocta ferox
CCAAGACCATCACCCCACATTACCTTTCCCCCTTCCCCTTCCCCCCTCAGTTTGTTTTCAGTATTCAAGAGTCTCTCGTGTTTTGTCTCCCTCCTTCTCCCTAACTCTTTTTCCTCCTTCCCCTCCCCATGGTCCTCTGTTGGGTTTCTCCTGTTAGATCTATGAGTGCAAACATATGGTATCTGTCCTTCTCCGCCTGACTTATTTCACTTAGCATGACACCCTCAAGGTCTATTCACTTTGCTACGAATGGCCAGATTTCATTCTTTCTCATTGCCATGTAGTATTCCATTGTATAGATGAACCACATTTTCCTAATCCATTCATCAATTGATGGACATTTAGGCTCTTTCCATGATTTGGCTATTGTTGAAAGTGCCGCTACGAACATTGGGGTACATGTGCCCCTATGCATCAGCACTTCTGTATCCCTTGGGTAAATCCCCAACAGTGCTATTGCTGGGTCATAGGGGACCGAAGACTACCTTTAACATTAAAAAATTTTTACTTTTCTCTAGGTCAATTTGACCTTTTGTAAGTAATGTGGAATTCCCAGAGATATATCTTCTCAGTGTAAGCATTAGAATATTTCTGTATCTGTGAGGTCATATTTCTGGCGAATAGTGAAAAATAGGATATGGTATAAATCATGATGTACACAACACATAAGTTATATTATTTTGGGCATAATAACAGATTTCCTTAATATGCCAAAGTTTGAAGGCAGTACTCTAGAAGAAAATGCAGATTAAAAAAAAATTTATAAAATTGACTGATGTTCATTGAGGAAATTTAGAAAATACAGAAATCTAAAAAGGGAAAAGCTGTCCATTACTCCATAAAGATCACTATTAATATTTTGTCATATTTTCTAACAGCATTTTTTTCTGAGTAGAGGTTATTTTTATGTTTTCTATTTTATCTTTAATATTTTAGTAAAGTTATTTTCCTATGTTACAAATTCTTTTAAATATATTAAATTAATCCTTAATATCTAGTTGTATGGATAATTTGCTTAACCACTCTTATAGATATATTTAGGTTGTTCCTACTTTTTGATTATTATCGAGAGAAAATTTGTCTTTTGCATCCCCCCAACCCCATGTGTGTGTGTTTGTGGTTTTGATATATTTTGTTACGAAAGGTTCTCAGAAGTAGAATCCTTTGGGAAAGGGATAGGGAATGAATTTAAGTCTCTTGATTCATATCACTGGGTTCCTTTCCAAAGGACTGTATCCATTTACCTTCAGTGATGGGAGACATACATTTCAGCCATCCACTTATTTGTACTTTTGCCCCTGAGTAAAGTTTGAAAGGCTTAGTTGAAGTCTGTCTGTGGCTCATAGTGGGGTTCTGTCCTTCCACTCTATTGCTGCTGGTGGACAGGTCTCTTGCTTCACACTAGAAGCATCTTTGCTTTTGCTTTTAGATTCCTACCTTGATTGACCGGATGCTTGTGTCATCTAACACGAAGACTGGGGCTGCAGGAGCTGAGGCCTTGTCCCTCCTGCTGAAGAGGCCCTGGGATCCTGCTGTGGGGGTGCTTTCTCATAACAAACCAGTAAGTCAGAGCAGCTCAAGACTTAACTTTGGCCCATGAAGTTTTTAGAATCTTAGAATCTTAGCAAGAGTATAATAAATGACTTGTTTAACTTTTCCCATTAATAATTGGTTGTGTATACTGCTTAGCATAGTGTCATAAGGAAATTAGCATTGGTTAGAATAAGAAAGGTATTGGGATACTTGGGATTTTGTGGAGCAGCACCTCTTCCTTACTGGTTCTCTGTTGGGGTTATTTCTCCTTAGAGCAAACTCCCTGGCTCTCCTCTCATTCTCATTGCATCCTCTGGGCCTTCTAGCTCCGTGTTCCCCACCTCACGCCGCCACCGCTTCTGGCAATCTCAGCTGTCCTGCTTGGGCAAGGTATGTGTGGGAGCAAGAGAAACTGTCTCCTGGGTGGACATAGAGTCTTGGAGAACTGAACAGACAGAATGCGGGAGGGGTCAAAATGGATGCACTTAAATGTTGAGCATCCCTCCACTCTCTTTTGGTTTTCAGTTTGAATGGTGCTTATCCAAGGTTGAAGGGATTTACAGTAGGTTAGGCAGAATTGAGAGAAGATTTGAAACTTACCTCTGCTGGTATGGCTGCCACCTTCTTTCCTTTAGGTCATCCCTGTAGCCACCCATCTGCTGAACAATGGTAGTGGGGTAGGAGTTCTGCAGTGTCTTGAGCATATGATTGGGGCAGTGAGAAGCAAAGTGCTGGAGGTGAGAATGCCCTTGTTTCAGTTCACTGGGGCACACCCAGTGTGCTAGGCTTGTTCTGCACCTAACTATAATCTCCTGTCTTACTGTCTGCTTTCTCTTCCCACAAAGATTCACAGCCATTTTCCCCACAAACCCATTATCTTGATTGGCTGGAATACAGGAGCTTTGGTGGCCTGTCACGTAAGTAATTCTCATGTCATTTGGAGGTTGTCCTACAACAGAATACTCATACTGCTGATTGCTACCACTGAGTCCTTTTTTATGCTTGAGGCACTGTGCTAGATGATCTGCTTACTTAAATGCATTTTAAAGTGTAGAAGACGATTTTTTAACTTTATTGTGGAAATTTTAAGCAGAAACTTAAAGGGAGAACAGTCCTATAATAAACCGTGTGGGCCCCTCACCCAGCTTTATCAGTGATTAACTTATGATCTGGCTCTTTTCATCTTACTCCTGCCCATTTTCTCCTTCCTCCAATTATTTTGAAGAAAATCCCAAATATCATTTCATTTATATGTATTTTAGCATGTATCTCTAAAAAAAATATTCCTCCCCCACCCCCAAATGCAAATACTACTCTCTCACTTAAAAAGAAAAAAAAATTCTAGTAGGCATAAATTTTAATAGCTTTGGAATTTGATGTTGTGTTCATATTCTATGCCTTTCTACGACATCAAGGAACCTTTTCTTTATTATTTTATGTTCATTAGTTTGTGTAAGTGTCCCTGACCTGTCCAAAGCCCCAGTTCTCAAGTGGATCAAATAAGCAAAGTCTGTGCTGCTTCATGTGGTCTGGTTAAATATGACATCCAGAGCCATGAGAGGAAGAGGGCTATCTCTCTAAACTCCCTGGTCCTAGGAATGGCAGAATTCAGTCAGTGACTGCTCTAATAAATTTGGAGTACCTGGGAGCTAACCATTAAATTTCAAAAGGAAGAGATTTTCTTCATGTAAGGAAGAAGACCAATATTTGTGTTCTCCTGATTGTATTTGCTATTAGTGGAGGAAAAAGTGAACAGGAGGACACTAGTCTAGGGAATTGATAGGATTGGAAGCACTGAACTTCCCACCCTGTGGTTCAGCCCTCTGCTGGGATCCTCTCAGGGCTTCAGTTCTCCAGGTGGAACAGTGTATCTTGTGTCCTGTGCTCTTACTGCTGCCACTATGGCTGGTACCCCTGAGGATTAGGACTGGCGGGGAGGAGATGGGACTAGCTGGTAGGTCTGGACTACCTTTGGACTCTGGGTAGGATGTAGCTGCAGTGATGTCAGTTGACCTTGAGACAAACTATTGTATTATTTCCAGGTGTCAGTGATGGAGTACGTCACTGCAGTTGTCTGCCTTGGGTTTCCTTTACTTACTGTGGATGGTCCCAGAGGGGTAAGCAGGGGGTGCAGCTAACTGCTGGGTTATTGGCTGGTAAGACCAAGGGGGTGCATACCTTGCCCAAACTGGCACTTAGTGACTACAGTTGGCAGGCTGACTCCCCTCAGTGGACTCGCCAGGTCTGTGCACAGTGAATATTAACTGGCTGATTGTAAAATCTGTACATGTTTTAGGATGTGGATGATCCCCTCTTGGATATGAAGACTCCAGTCCTCTTTGTCATTGGGCAGAATTCCTTGCAGTGTCATCCTGAAGCCATGGAGGATTTCCGGGAGAAGATTCGAGCTGAGAACAGCTTGGTGGTGGTTGGGGGAGCTGATGATAATCTCAGGTGCGTAGGTTCCCCCAGAGCTGTGTGAGAGCCATGTTGCAGTGTTGGAGAGATGCCTGTGAAGTGGTGATGTAGGTATAGACTAAATCTGCTTCTGTGAAGAGTGAACTGTTTTACATTTTTAACTAATTTAGATTTATAAAAAGTTGCAAAAAATGGTACAAAAAATTATTATATACTGTTAACTCAGATTTCCCGCATGTTAATGTCTTACATACCCAAAGTTTAATGATCAAAATGAGAAAATTAACATTATATGACACTATAATCTACAGATGCTGATCTCATCTATTGTTTCACTGATGTCCTTTTTCTGTGCAGTATCCAGTCCAGGATCACCTGTTGTTTTTAGTTGCCTTGTCTCTTCAGTGTTCTTGAATTTGATACTCTTCCTTAGTTTTTTGTGACCTTGACATTTTAAAGACTTCTGGCTAGTTATTTTGTAGGCTGCCTCTTAATGTAGGTTTTTGACATTTTTGTGATTAGGTTGAGCATATGTATTTTTGGCAGGAATGCCAGAGGTGATAAGCACATCTTCCCTGAGGATACATGATATTGATGTGTCTTAACATTGGTGATGTTAACCTTGATCATGTGGTTAAGGTGGCATCTTCCAGGGTTCTCCACGGTAAAGCTACTATATTTCCCTTTGTGATTAGTAGTTACCCTATGGGAGGGAGATACTTTGAGACTCTGTGAAGGCAGTTTTGGTCATTGTGCTTTCACTGGGGTAGGTATTTCTTATATTTTCTTTCTACATAAGGATGTATGTGAACATAGATTTTATTTGTATTAAGCATCCTTTTATGTATTTTGGAGTAAAAACAGCCAGAGTTTGGAAGGGCACCTTTGGTCAGAGACAGCCACTGGTCCCTTACAAGACTGGCTGCCTGTAGAGACTTTAATTATGCTTTCATGAAATGTACTGAAAAAGAGGTTGTGTCATTTATTGGGTTTCCTTTTTTTATATGTTCAATTGTAGAGATTAATTTCTTAACATTTTTTTGGTAATGTTTATTATTTTGAGAAGGGGGGGAGAAAGAGAGAGCATGAGTTAGGGAAGAGCAGAGAGAGAGGGAGATATACTATACAAAACAGGCTCTAGGCTCTGAGCTGTCAGCATAGAGCCTGACATGGGGCTTGAACTCACAGACTGCGAAATCATGACCTGAGCTGAAGTCTGATGCTTAACTGAGTGAGCCACCCAGGCACCCTGAGATTAATTTCATTTGTGTGTTTTAGCTAGCAGCTTAAAGCAGGTATCTGTTCCCATCTGTATTGCCAGTTTCTTACACAGAGATGTTTTGGAGAAGTCCTGATCTTTGTCATTTGGCAGGTTCTTTTGGGCCTAGAAGCTAATGCTTTGGTGCCCAAGGCAGTGTTTTCATGTAAATAGATTGTCTTTGTTGGTTATTCAGACATTATTATCTATAGGAAGGTATCTTGTGTGTGTTGAGTGGCTGTGAGGGAACATGAGAGGTGGGGATACCTTAGTGGGAGTTGTGTCAGGAGGCTGCTTATGAGACATTAGCATGGTGCCATGAGTGTCAGCCTGAGGATTGGGAGACCTTAATTTAGTCTTGGCTGCTTTGCTAAGAAGTTTGGGTAAACTGCTTAACTTTTGGGACTCACTATCCTTATCTGTAAGATGAGGGTGCTACTCTAGGTCAGAGACCAGCAGCCAATAAATTGGGGTCTCAGAATTTGGAGGCTCAGAATGTTGTTCTCTACCCTGTCACTTGGGCTCCATTTTTCTCTTGGCTGAGTCCCCCCCAGTTGGAAGCCAGGGGTTTTCAGACTAGCTTTCAAACAGGAGAATGCAGCCATCTGTGGCCATTTTCTCTTATTCCTTTTTTTTTTTTTTTAATGTTTTATTTATTTTTGAGAGCGAGAGAGAGAAAAACAGAGTGCAAGTTGGGAGTGGGCAGAGAGAGAGGGAGACACAGATCTGAAGCAGGCTCCAGGCTCTGAGCTGTTAGCACAGAGCCCAACGCGGGGCTCAAACCCATGAACTGTGAGATCATGACCTGAGCCGATGTCGGACACTTAACCGACTGAGCCACCCAGGTGTCCCTCTCTTATCCCTTTAGAACTAACCTGTGACACCTTTCATCTTCTACTAATCTCATTTCAGCAGCAACCAGTGATCTTAGGGTTTGGGCCTCTGTTGGGGGACTTCTAGATAAGGTCTTAGAAGTCAGAGTTTATCTGTGAAGCCGTAAGTATAGGACTTTTGGAATGTACAGTCCTAGGCAATTTCCATATGTTCTTTGGTTTTTTACATATATTATTTCTGTAATCCCACAACTCCATGAGTGAGGTGTTATGATTCCCCATTTTGCAGATGTGGAAACAGGTTCAGAGAGGTTGTGATACCTGCCTGAGAGCTAATGTAGTCCTCCTTCCTGGGCCTAGAAAATAACCAACACAGAAGATAAATCCACTCTTGCTTCCATGTAATGCCATTTTCTCTTCTCTGACTCTTAGAATAAGCAAAGCAAAGAAGAAATCAGAGGGGCTGACTCAGAGCATGGTGGACAGATGTATTCAGGTACAGTTGTTTTATGTGTTTTTCTCAGCTAGGCTTGCCTTTCAACCTTTTAGGCTTGATTTTGTTGGCAGCAGCCTCTTTGGCTCTGAAGGAATATCCAGTGGGGCCTCTGGTAGAACTAAATCATAAGCAAATAAAAGGGGAAATGAGAGTGACAGTCTAAGATGCATATGGAGCATCAGGGGAAAAAGGGTTTGTTGGACGAGTCGGGGAGCACAACCATCCTGGAGCACCACCCCACAGAGGCGTCAGGGCACAGACTCCTGCTGGTCTTCAGTTGAGGCTTGGGTTTGTGCCTGGCTCTGTGTGCCTGGAGGGGGACTGGCACACCTGATGCCAAAGCCAGGGTTGATTGAATTGCGTTGAACCTGTCGGGGAGGTTCCTATTCCCTAGACTAAAGGACTCAGTGGCCTGGGCCCCTATTCATACTAGGATGAGATCGTGGACTTCCTGACCGGAGTGCTCACTCGCACCGAGGGACACATGGGCTCTGAGCCTCGGGATCAGGATGCTGAGAAGAAGAAGAAGCCTCGGGATGCAGCCCGCAGAGACTTGGCCTTTGAGGTCCCTGAGCGGGGCAGTCGGCCTGCCTCACCAGCTGCCAAGCTGCCTGCCTCACCCTCAGGCTCAGAGGTAATGAAGGCAGGGAGGGAGCGCTTTTGCTGGGGAAGTAAGACTGTGGAGTTGGTTCCTTCACTTCCTGGGGATGCTTGTCTGCTTTGCCAATGCTGTAGGCCTTTGAGTTCCTATGAGAATTCCTGACCAGGGAATTCAGGGGGACTTGATAATTAATGGTCAAATGGAAACAGCATTGTCTCAGCTCTTATCTTTCTCACACTGTCTATTCAGGATCTTTCCAGCGTATCCAGCAGCCCTACTTCCAGTCCCAAGACAAAAGTGACCACAGTGACCTCTGCCCAGAAGTCCAGTCAGATTGGGAGCTCTCAGCTCCTGAAGAGACATGTGCAGCGGACAGAAGCTGTGCTGACCCACAAACAAGCCCAAGGTATAGGCTCCTGGCCCAGTGGCCTCTCAGGTTCTTTCGCAGTGACATCATGTGGCATTTGGAAAGTACTGACATCTGTAGCTTCTTCTGGGGCATGTGAGAGACACCCTTTCCCACATTTCTGTCCAGACAAAATTGGGTTGAAATGAATACAGAAGATTGTTTTCGAGGGTAAGACATCACAAAAGGTCTGTGCATTAGTGGGTCTGTATAGTTCCACTAATTATAGCTTTGCGTTGGTGTTCTGAGGAAGTTAGGCTTTACGAGCTGACTCTGTATGTATTTGCCTAAAAATTTTTTCTGACTCCCAATTGAGGAAGCTACTTCTGTTTTAGGCCCTGCCCAGCTACTCCTATAGTCAGGGCACTTTTGAGATCATGTGGAGAGGGTGATTAGCTTTATTCATCAGGTTCCAGGGCAATGCAAATGGCCTCATGCCCTTTCTTGGTTTTGACATTGAAGGTTAAGCCTCCCACTTTGGGACTTTTCAATGAAGTTTATCAGGCTCTCTGCAGATAGGTTTTAGAGTAGGCTAGGAAATGTTTGTATGTTTGAGATTAGAGTTTGGAAAACAGTGAGTGCTACTGAAGCTACAGAAAAGGGAGAGTTTTGCAGGTAGGTAGAAAAGAAACAGTGGCTCTCCCCCTGCCCCCATTTTGATCCTATTGTGCCGGCCTGAGGTAAGGCCTCTTGGGCATTGTGTGTGTATGTATCCAGAAGCACGTATCATCTGAGGTCTCACACTCCTGGAAAGTGGCAGCACCAGAGCTGACTGTCCAGTAGAGAGATGTAGGGATGACAGCAGGCTGATCTGCTCACTTCCCCTGTGAGCAGGAGAGGTTGTTTCTTTTTAGTGGAGCCAAAGGACTTAAACTCAGGCATCTTAAGAGGGTTCCCTTAAGATTGGTGCTAACAAGGAGTACAAGTGTGAAGGGATCAGTAAAGGCAAAAATAAGGCCAAGCCTCTAATGTGCATGTGGATGGTCTGTGACCTGGATCTTCTTAAGTGGAGGCCAGAGCCAAGTTCTGGGTTGGTGGTGTTCCTGTAGGCATTTGATGAAGAGAGAACCAGTGGTCTTCTCTGCTTATGGAGGGATAATTAGTTGAGAATCTAAGGAGTTCTGGAGGACCGATTGGTGAGCTGGGTTTGAAATGGGACCCAGAATATCACGGTGCAGAGCAGCAGCGCTAGCGCCCTGGCTTTGGCAGAGCTTAGGCAAGAGGGAATGATTATAGCTAACTTTTATGGAGCCTGACTATGTGCCATGCCCTCTTCTTGGTACCTGACTTGTTATTGCTTGTTGAATCTTGGCAATGGCCCCATGAGGCCCCAAAAATATTTATTATTTTTGGTTTATAGGTGATTCCAGTGAAATTGCTGGGAGTCAGGTTTCAAACCCATGCAGTAATTCTGGAAGGGTTCCCTGTTGACCATTTTCTAGAACATTTTCTTTTTCTAACTCCCTCTCCTTTTCTCCTTTCTCTGGCTGGCTGTGATTCTGTAATTCTTTCTGATTCATTCCAGCACAGTTTGCTGCTTTTCTGAAACAAAATATGCTGGTGAGGAAAGCTCTTCCTCCCGGCACCTCCTCCTGTCTCTTTGGTGAGTATTGCTTTTCCTTTCACCTTTTCACGCTCCGTTCTCTGCTTCTCTCCACTTTTCCCTCAGTTTCTTTCCCATTCTGTTTCTTATTTGTTTCTGGTTCCTGCTTTTCTTTCTGCCTTTTTCTGTCTTCTGATTCCTTTCTTGGCTGTCTCCTTTTGCTTACTCCATAGACTTTGCTTTTTCTCCATACTTTCTGTTGGCCTCTCATGATTTTTCTTTTTTTGGCTCTTTGTGGTTCTTGGCTTTGCTTCTCCTGTGTGTGCCTGTGGCCCATTGCCTGTAAACCTGAGTTTCCTTGTGTGTTTTTCTCCCTGCCTCTGGTTTCCTGCTTCCATCCTGGCCGCTACAAGCACACCAGCCACTTGTCATAAGCATAAAACCTATAACTCCTTTCCCTTTTATCCTCCTTCGTATTCTGATTTTAGTCAGTGCATTTGTCCCCTAAGTGATCCGTCCAGCTGGTTATGCTCTGTGGCCTGACGTAGCTCTCTGTGGCCCAGGCCAGGACTCCCATCCCTCCCATCATATACTACTGCTTTCCTCCCCACCCTACCCCTGATTGCCTATGCTAAGAAGAGGGACTGGGGTGGCTTCTGGTTTTAAAGAGAAGGATCTCGGGGGTGCCTGGGTGGCTCAGTTGGTTAAGGGTGTGACTCTTGATCTCCGCTCAGGTCTTGATCTCAGGATCATGAGTTCAAGCCCCACATTGGGCTCTGTGCTGGGTGTGAAGCCTAGTTAAAATAAAAAATGAAAAATTTTTAAAAAAAGGGAAGGGGATCTCTGAGAAAACCTGAAGGATAACTTTAAAGTCCAGGAGGCTTGGCCATGTACAGGATGAATCTGTTTGATTCAGTGGAGGGGGAAGTCCACACTTGAACAGTTGGCCTTTCTGTGTACTAGGCAAATGACCTGGGGACTGGTTGTGACTTGGACCACCATTGCCCTGTTACTTTTGGGCAGGAGCTGTAAAGTTGTCTTGGCCGAGATGCTCCCTTGCCTAGTAGCCCCTCAAAGCCAACCTTAATTCCTGGCAATAATCTTGTTGCCTTCATTTGGCAAGCAAATCTTCAACCTTGGGCTCTTAGGACAGAGTAGGACTTTGAGAGCCTTGTGAAAAATCTCTCTTTTAGAGAGGACAGGGTAGTATGCTCCTCTGCTGCTTTTTTATGGAATGTTTACTGTCCCCCAGCTGTATGATGGGAAGGTGGGCTTGAAATAGGAAAATTATCACATTGTTTGAGTCCAGGAAGCACTGCTTAGATCCACTATAGTAAGTCCTCTTTTTTGGTTGGCCTTCGCGAGGTAGGGTCAGGGTGTCTTCTCCTTTCCTTTTTGTTTCCATCAACTCAGAGGCCCCTTCTTTCTAACTCCAGAGCAGAGTAAGGGATGGGGTTGGAGCCATCCTCTGAGAGGACAAGATGGTGTCTACAACAGGTGGGACCTGCGTGAGGTGGGACTGAATTATTGGTAGTTGCCTTTGAAGTGTGACTTAGTATGTGATACACAATCATGCCCCTGCTGCTACTGTCTGTCAGTGTCTCTCGGGCTTTTTTTGGATTGTGGAAGACCTCACCTCAGCTCCATCTCTTAGTGCCCATTTCATCAGAACAAACGGAGGAGGCAGAGAAAGAGGATCTTAGGGTCCAGCTGAAGCGCCACCATCCTTCCAGTCCTCTTCCTGGCAGTAAGACTTCCAAGAGACCGAAGATTAAGGTGTCCCTTATCTCCCAAGGGGACACAGCTGGAGGGCCTTGTACTCCTTCCCAAGGAGGAGCTCCAGAAGGTGAGTTTCTCTTGGTCTGTCTAAATAAAAACTGAGCTCTCTCAGAGCACATAACATTGCTATCTTGGTGGCTACTTGCTGGACATCTCAGCCTGTACTTCACTATAAGATGTCCCTGGAGCAGAGAGGACACGAGGTAGCACATGGGGCAAAAGTGGGCAGTGACCTGATCTGAACTAGAATCAGGGAGGCAGAACGACGATCAGGGGGAGCATCCGGAGCATCATTATATTTTGTTTTCTGTCAATTTCAATTAAAGATAAAATATTCCAGGGACATCTGGCTGGTTCAGAGGAGCATGTAACTCTTGATCTCGGGGTCCTGAGTTGGAGCCCCACATGGGGGTGTAGAGATTACTTAAAATCTTTAGGGAAAAAAGGTAATAAAGTATTCTAGAAAGTTAAACAATGGAAGAAAAATACCTCCAACTCTCCCTATTCTACTATTGTACTTATTCTTCATTTTTCTTCTTCCAGTCTTTGTCTATAATATTTTGGATTTAGCCTGGGCTGTGAAACCTTGAAAAGTGGGGGCCACGCAGGACTGACCAGTGGCGTTGGGGTTTTCTGTTTTGCAGTTGTGGGAGGGAAGCCCATCACCATGACGCTGGGGCAGGCTTCAGCAGGGGCCAAGGAGCTCACAGGGCTTCTCACCACTACCAAGTGAGTCTGTTTCTTTGCCTTTCTGGCTCTAATCCTTTCTTTTCGCCTTTTCTCTGGTCCTTTTAGTGCTTTAGAAAGGTGATAGAGCTGGACTCTGTCAGTTTTGGGACAGGGAGTATGACGTTTTTCTCAGTGGGATCTTTGCTCTTTTTTGAGGGGTGGGGCATCAATTCAGTTCTTTTTTACTGAAAGTTTGCAAAGCTTCCCATAGCTCTTGCTTTAAGATTTGAAATCTTTATTTTAGACCTGGCTTTCAGAAGGACTAGAGACCAGATTCAGAAAGTGGAACAAAGAGAACTATAGGTTCTACTGTCTTATTACTGGAAGCCTTACTAGGCCCCACTCTGGACCCTCCCTGTGTTGCTGGGGTCTGCTGCCCTCCAACCTTTGGATAATGGAGTTCCTGTCTTTGTCTCCAGGTCAAACGCTTCTGAAGGGGGAGTGTCAGCCAGCCCAGCCTCCTCAGTCTCCAGCAGCACTGCGCCCAGTGCCTTGCATACACTCCAGAGCCGCCTAGTGGCCACCTCTCCTGGCAGCTCCCTCCCAGGTATCTGGTAGCCCAGCATTTCCCGCCTCCCAGCTAAATCTCCTTTGGACTGCTGCTGGAGGGTAGTCCTGGGAAAGCAGCTGAATCTGGAGGATGCTCCTCTGGGTTTCAGGCTTTCATAGAGGCTTGATGTGAAGCTGGAATTAGCATTGAAGTGGGAGAGTTCTCGGTCTTAATATCTACAGTGAGTAAAGAGCCCAGTCTGCAGGTAGTGTCTCTTGTACTATAAGGAGAAGAAATAGCTGGTGGGAGATGTATGTATTGTGTTCACTATGGTGTTTTTAAACACATCTGATTACAGAAAATTGGAGATTGTGCTGTGGTAGCATTAGCAAAACGAGGCACCTTTCTGCCTCTGCTTGTCTCCTCACTTTCACCATCTCACCCTACATTGGAAGTCTGGTTGCCTGAGCCGAGCAGGACCAAGGCTCTGTAGGTGTCCTCCTTCAGGAGGACCTCCCTCTTTGTTTTGTGGCCACTGGACTATGTGTAGTGAAGTGTAAATCAGGTATTTGGAATTCTTTTGGCTTAAGAAACTGTCCCCTTCCCTGGAAAGGATGGAATTTAGAAATCTGAAGTGGGATTCAAATTCTCTGATTTTCCTAAAATTGTCCAAAATGTAAGACAGGTGGTTTGGAGCAGGTTGGGATATGCAGAGCAAATTCAAGGCAGTGTGTCTAGAATAGTAGCTTTCCTCATGTGTGCATGCAGTGTGCATGCCTGGGGAGTCCTTCCTGGCGTCTTTCTGAGAGCCCTGGAAATGTCCGAGGGAAAGAGCATTGGGTATTTTAGTTGGTTGTTGAGGATGGATGGGTGTGACTGCTCTTGGGATAAGGGCATGAGTCTGTACTGACATCTGTTATATCCTCTTCTAGGGGGCACATCAGCCAGCAGCCTCCTTCAAGGCCTCAGCTTCAGCTTGCAGGATATCAGCAGCAAGACCTCTGGCCTCCCAGCAAATCCCTCCCCAGGGCCAGCCCCACAGGTGTACATCTGTTTTCCGCTGGGTTGGACAGGTGTGGGGAGGAGGCATTCTTAGTTTAGTTGGCTTTGGCAGGGAAACTGGGTCTGGAGTCTGGGTCAAGACAGCCTTCTGACTTCACCCTGGGAACTACCAGAGGTTAAGATTCCCATCACTTACTGTGTGATCTTGGGCAAGTTTTTTGACCTCTCTGTATCTTTGTTTCCTTGTCTGTAAAATTAGGGTAATAGTATTCTCTCTCCAAGGGTTGTTTTGAGGATTGAGTAAGCTAGTATGTGAAAAATGCCTGGTAGAGTACTTTGCATGTAGTAGGTGCTTATTGGATGGTAGCCTTTAATACTATGGGCCCTCCATACTCGAACATTGCTGTTGGGCAATAGCTTCTGATCACCAGGGCTTGTGTGTCCCACAGGCCACCAGTGTGAAGTTGCCCACCCCCATGCAGAGCCTGGGTGCCATCACCACGGGCACCAGCACCATTGTACGTACCATTCCTGTGGCCACCACTCTCTCCTCCTTGGGTGCCACTCCTGGTGGGAAACCCACAGCCATCCACCAGCTGCTGACCAATGGGGGCCTCGCTAAGTTGGCAAGCAGCCTCCCTGGCCTGGCTCAGATCTCTAACCAAGCATCAGGTGAGTCTCTCATGATAGCCGTGGGGACTCTTAGATATGGGATCTTTCCCCAGGACCTTCCCATCTCACGTGGGCAAGGCATGTTGTTGAACCCAGCCAGCAGGGTCCTGGCATTGACCCTCAAGGATTCAGCTGTGTGGGACCAGCCCCCAGAGAGGTCGAAAGAACACAGCTGTTTCCTGTTGCCTTTCAAACTGACTGATAGAGCATAGATGACCCAGCTGGGGGTGCTGAGGGGGTGGTGTGTGATGTGAAGAAACTCTCCAGGAGAAGAAAGTGGAGGCTGTGACCAAATCCAAATCCACCCCCCAACCCCCCTTCAGGCTTGAAGGTCCCTACCACCATTACTCTGACACTTCGTGGCCAGCCCAGCCGAATCACTACACTGAGCCCCATGGGCTCAGGAGCAGCCCCATCAGAGGAGCTGAACTCCCAGGCGCTGCCCTCCAGTTCACAGGTGAGTCTCCCTGGGTAGACTGAGGACACAGGCTCCGGTATTGGGAAGTTTGGGGCCAGCTGACTGGCTTATCAGAGGAGCTGCCAGTGCACTGGACTTGTAGGCAGACCATAGTCAAATGCAGACCCCAGGGTTGTAGCTTTGTAATTTTGAGAAGTCGTGGACTTCTTCGAGTCTCCTCTTCCGTGGCATCCCCTGGATTATTGTGGGGATTAAATATGGAACTATGTTCAGGTGTGTAGCAGTACTTGGTAATTAAGTTTTGTTTGCTTTCCCTCTCCATTCCTTTTCTCTTCCCATTCTTGGCTTCATCATTCTCAAGTTGTGGTAGAGGCTAGCTAGTTGATTAACACCCTTTCTTTGACCAGCTTTCCAGTATTGTGCTGTTTCAGCTCTTGGCATTCATTGTCATTTTAGGACACACTAGATTTCTTTTTCTTTCTTTTCTTTTTTTTTTTAATGTTTATTTATTTTTGAGAGAGAGACAGAGTGCAAATGGGGGAGGGACAGAGAGAGAGGGAGACACAGAATCTGAAGCAGGCTCCAGGGTCGGAGCTGTCAGCACAGTTTAACTGACGGACAGAGTCGGATGCTTAACCAACGGAGCCACCCAGGTGCCCCAGGGACACACTAGATTTCTATAGGTCTTACCCACAAGTCACCAGCAGTTCCTTGTAGCTGATCTGATTTGTGTTGTGGCCTTGTCACTTAAAATGTTTCTAATCTTAAGTCATGATCTGAAAACTACCCAGAGATCAGAGGAAAAAGAAAAAAAAGTAGCTGGAGCCCAGTGTTGAGTGTGCTTTCCTTCAAGTGTGCACTGATCATTTCAGCCATGGCCTTCCCTCGTGGGAGTGAGGATGCTGTGCAGGCTGCCATGACAGCAGGCCTGGCCCTGTTCCCGTCATTCCCACTACATCAGCCCTGCCCAGGAAGTGGAGGCGGGCTCCTATTGGCACTTGACAGGTCCCAACGGTTCTAGATGATCTTCTCCCTCCTTTTTAGAGGAAAATACTGTGCAGAGATTGTTACCTGGCATTCACTGGGATCATAGTTACCCCTCCCTGCCTTTTTGGCAAAAAAGTGGAGGCGTTTTTTGTTTTTTTTTTATTCCTTGTGTTTTCAATTACAGAAATGTGCTTGTTTTAAATAATTCAAACATTACAGGAATAATGTAATTTAGAAAGTGAAAATTTCCCATGATACCACTCTCAGAGATAATATCCACTAATAGCTTGATCTATGCATTCTCCTAGATTTTTCTTGCTATACAAAGTACATTATCTTATTTTACTTTTTTGACAAAAATGGGATCACAGAATATGGACTGTTTTGTAACTGGCCTTTGTTTACAACACATGTTGTGACATGTTTCCCTGTGGGTTACATAGAGACCTATCTACTTCTCGTCAGTTGCTACCTCATGTTTCACTGGGTGGATGTATGAACGTATATTTCACCACCTCCTGTTAGATAGAGAGTTGAGCTGTTTTGTTTCTGATACAGAAAATAATGGTTCAGTGAACACCCTTGCTCTAGACTACAGTCTAGAGACCAGTAGTGGAGGGTATGTGCATCTGATATCTGGCTAGCCGCTGCCTAATTGCCTTTCAGAAGTTCTGCTGGTTACAGTTCAAGCCACAATGATGAGAATAACTACTTTGCTATGTCTTTATCAGTTATGGAAATCAATATTTTAAATTTATTAATTTGATGAGTGAAGTGAAATTGTTTAAATGTGTGTTTTCCTGATTACTGATGAGGTTATATGTCTTTTATGAATTACTCATAATATTCTGTCTCTACTTTGATTTATAACAGCTTTATACATTCAGATATTAATCCTTTATTTAAAAAGTTTTTTAATATTTATTTTTGAGAGAGCGAGCATGAGCAGGGGAGGGGCAGAGAGAGGGAGACATAGAATCCGAAGCAGGCTCTAGGCTCTGAGCTGTAAGACACAGAGCCTGACGTGGGGCTTGAACCCATGAACTGCGAGATCCTGGCCTGAGCCAAAGTCAGATGCTGAATTGACTGAGCCATCTAGTTGCCCCGGTCCTTTATCTGTTATACAAGTTGCATATATTTCAGTCAACTGCTTCTCTCTCTTTTTTTTCTTTCTGTTGAAGTATTAAGTACTTGTTTTTTGACATTTGTTTTGGGAACTTTTATCATACATTAAAAATTTTTACATAGCGGGACACCTGGGTGGCTCAGTCAGTTGAGCATCTGACTTCAGCTCAGGTCATGATCTCACGGTTTGTGAATTCAAGCCCCACATCAGGCTTGCTGCTATCAGCACAGAATCCATTTCAGATCCTCTGTCTCCCTCGCTCTCTCTCTGTCCCTGTCCCACTCACTCATGCTCTCTCTCTCTCAAAAATAAACAAACATTAAAAAAATTTTTTTACATAGCAAAATCTTCAAATCTTTCCCTTTATAGCTCCAATGTTTTATGTCATAAGAAAGCTCTTCCCATTGCAAGGATATAGTATTTTTGTGTTTTTTTATATTTTATTTTTTAATTGTAAAATATATAGGTACAGTTTATCATTTTGCCCTATTTTCGGCTTTAGGCTTACTGTTCAGTGACATTAGTACATTTACATTGCTGTGCAACCATTGCCACCATTCATGTCTAGAACTTTCCATTATCCTATACTGAAACTCTGTTTTTGTGTTTTCTTATAATGCATTTGTTTACCTTTAGTTTTTCAGTCCACTTGGAATTTATTTTTCAGTGCTAAGTGAGGTAAGGACCTATATTGAAGAGTCCATTTATCCTTCCTCTCTATTTGTTTGAAATCTGCTGCTCTCACATTCTCGATTACTACATACACCTGGGCATTTTTGTACCTGTAACCCATCTGTTCTCACACTAGGTTAATGAAATTGTTTGATAATGCAGGTCCTCCAATTAATGAAGTGTCCAGAATGTTTCTAGTTTGCTACCATTACTCTTCCTTTTTCTTGATAAATAATGGGTTTTGAATTTTGTCCATTGCCGTTTTGGAATCAAATGAGATGAATAAGCATAAACATTACCTCTGAATTACTTAAAATGATGAATTACTTTAATAGATTTCCTAATGTCAGATTCTCTAAATTCCACATTCAGTAGATTGTTCAGTATGTCCTATTATTTTTTTGCATATGTCCCAATCTATTTGTAGTGTGCACATGTAGGAAACAAGACCCTATCAAAAGAGGACAATAAAATAAAATAAAGAAGCCAAGTGTTTCAGAGGAAAAGCATGTCTACTCTTTTGATTTGCTTTTATTTTACTTAGGATTGTGGCCTCTGTGTTTATTAGTGAGATAAGCCTATAGTTTTCTTCCCATCCACCCCTGCTTTTATGTGTGTGCTTTTCCTGTCCAGTTGTGTAAAGGGGGTAAATCTATCCTTATAGATTGAGATGGAAGCATGTTTTTTCCTATTCTTTAAAAAAATTTTTTTAATGTTTATTTATTTTTGAGAGAGACAGAACGCGAGCAGGGGAAGGCAGAAAGAGAGGGAGACACAGAATCCAAAGTAGGCTCCAGGCTCTGAGCTGTCAGCACAGAGCTGGATGTGGGGCTTGAACCCATAAATGATGAGATATGACTTGAGCTGAAGTCAGATGCTTAACTAACTGAGCCACCCAGGCGCCCCTCTCCTATTCTAAAAACATTTATATTGCACAGAAATTATGAGTTCCTTGATAGTGTGATGGAAATTATCTATAAAACCATTTGGGTCTATTATCAGGCAGTCTTAACCTTTGTTGATACCACATGATGCCCAACTAGAATGCATATCCCCACCATGTGATACCTCCTTTTCTATTAGTGGTTCTCTTCAGCTTGCTGCAGCCTGGGGAGCTAGTTAGGGTTGAGAAGAGGCTAGAGCTCACTGAGAATCATTTTCCATGGCTAAATTGAAGCACAGAATAAAGATCAAGATCTGACTTCTACCTGATAGTATTAACTTGAGAGCTTAGTTTTTATCTCAGTAAAATGAGTGTATAATTACTAGGAGGGTTTTAGTGGTGATTCTTTTCTTACAGAGAAAGGGTGCATTATTAGATTAAGACTTGCTGACTTGAAAACTTCTAATGATTACCTAAGTGTTCACACTGCCAGACCGTGTGGTATCAGAGAAAGCAGTGAGCTGTGGGTCAGGCCCTCTGTCTTCAGCCAGCTGTGTGATCCTGAGCCAATCGCCTAACTTCTCTGGGTTTTGGTTTTCTTTTGTGGTCTAGTAGGCCTAAATTAGTGATTATTATGGTAGGATTGATTAATAGGGTCTGTCTCAGAATCTCTTCTGACTTTGGGAAGTCAAATTTTTAAAGGTTGAGAAATCACCCATTTATGATGTTTATGAGACAATTAGAAATTTGAACACTGGGTAATTAATTGTTGATATTAAGGAATTATTAACCTTTTCATGTGTGATAATGGTGTTTACATTTGAAAAAATAATCCTTTTTTGGTTTTGAGTTTCATAATATATTTACGGATAGAATGGAAAAGAAAGATTGTAAACACTGGCTAGACTTCTCTAAGGTCTGTGCAAACACTTAATTATCTGTTTTGTTTCTGGCACCGATGAATATTTCTGTGTTTCTTTTATGGAACTGGACTCTTCTGTACTCTTTTTTTTTTTTTAAGTTTATTTATTTTGAGAGAGAGAGGGAACCAGTGGGGGAGGAGTAGGGAGAGGGGGGTGGACAGAAGATCCAAAGACGGCTCCATGCTGACAGCAGAGAGCCCTATGCGGGGCTCAATCTTACGAGCTGTGAGATAATGAACTGTGCCGAAATCGGACACTCAACCGTCTGAGCCACCCGAGCGCCCATACTTTTATATACTCTTAACAGCTGAAAAGCTGTCAGAGGAAGAGGAGCGACAGAGGCTGTGTTGTGCCTTGCCTCAGAGTCCTGAGAATGGACTCCTTGCCTGTGGTTATAGGTCTTTCTCCTCTCTGGCCACATGGTGGTCTGCCCAGCCAGGTGGCATCCCTGCAACCCTCACAGTAGCCGCTGGGAGAGCAGACTCTCTAATCAAGACAGAGTAATCCTCTGTGCACAGCCCTGCCTTTGGGCAAGGTGAGCAACTGTAGGCAGATCCTTTTTTTTTTTTTAATGTTTTTTTTTTTTAATAATTTTTTTATTTTTGAGAGACAGAGAGAGACAGAGCGTGAACAGGGGAGGGGCCGAGAGAGAAAGAGATAGAATCTGAAGCAGGCTTCAGGCTCTGAGCTGTCAGCACAGAGCCCGATGCGGGGCTTGAACTCAGGAACCGCAAGATCATGACCTGAGTCGAAGTTGGACACTTAACCGACTGAGCCACCCAGGCACCCCTTCGATAACTCATGTGAATAATTATTTGAGTCATTTAAAAATTTTTGTCTCCTAATGATGTACCCTGTTGAATTAAGTTTAATGTTTACATTTCTATAAATGTTTTACTTAATGTTTTTACCTGTTCATTAATTTTTGAAATGAAGATAAATTTAATTTTTTTATGGTTTTTATTTATTTTTGAGAGACAGAGCGTGAGCAGGGGAGGGTCAGAAAGAGAGGGAGATACAGAATCCGAAAACAGGCTCCAGGCTCTGAGCTGTCAGCACAGAGCCTGACACGGGGCTCGAACCCACGAACCGTGAGATTATGACCTGAGCTGAAGTCGGATGCTCAACCGACTGAACCACCCAGGAGCCCCGGATCCTTTTAAGTTTTCATTGTCAAACCCTTCTTCGTTTCCCCTCTCCTCTGCCCTCCCATTTTTCCCTTTTTTCTGCATTCTTAGAGACCTCTTAGGAGTTTTGCAAAGGTGAACTCTAGAAAAATTAGGAAAACCGTGGTGAAAAAAGGCCAACTCTTTCTACATTGCTTTTTTCTTTCTAAGCTACAGGGCTCAAAAATTTGTGGCATCCTCCATAACAACTAAAAAATGGGCAAGACCTAAAAAATGGATATTGTCAGAACAGTCATGGAAAACTTCTTCAACTGTATCACCCTTAACAATTTACTCTTTCCTTTTCCCTGCATTCTCTTCCTGCTCTTATGCATAATAATAAGAGCAAACCTTTGTAGTTGAACTGTTGTATTTGAGGTGCTTTATTCAGATTGTCTGGTTTAATCTCATAACATCCCTGGGGACTAGGGGCTGTTGTTGTGTCTTACAGATGAGGAAGAAGAGACTTTGCATTCATCACTTGCCCTAAAAAGTGGTTGAGGTGGGTCTCTTAACTGCAGAGTCCACATTATGGTAACCACTTGGCTGCTAGAACACATGCCCTTGTACATCCAGCTTTTTCCCCATCGAGAGTGACTTCTTTGGAATAAATTCTCAGGGTCTGGGTGTGTTAACCTGGCAAAGTTTTGACTCTTGTTCCCTCCCTCTCCTGCCATAGCGCCTGCCTCCAGCGCCCTGAAGATGCCGTGTGATATGTCCTCCTTTACCAAGGTGGGGATGGCTGCTGCACAGTGAGTGCTGGGCACACACGTGCTGTCCTGCTGAGCTGTCCACTTGTCTGAAGACCTCTTAAGACCACCGTTTTTGCCTCCCTGCCAACTGTCTTCAGAATGGGCCTCTGGATCTTGTGAAACCATTAGGCTAGGTGATACGGCACCAGCAAAGGGAGCAGTGTCCTCTGGCATCTATGGGTCTGGTTCCCAGAATCCCTGTTCCTCAGCAGATCTGGCCGTGTGTGCATCAGAGGCATTTCTCCAGCCTTAGCTGTGACTTGACCCAAGTAGCAGTGTAGGACTGCTCATTGCATTTAATAAAGGAGTTCCTTTTGGACGTCTGTGCTGCCCCCACGCCAACTTGGGAGGAGACATCCACATGGTCTGGGGCTGTTTGGGAGTTAGGATTGAGAGCCCTTTTTGGAGGAGAGGGATCATCCTGGCCCGCTGACATTTGTGAAGTGCCAGAGGGCTGGTTTTGGACATCACTGTTACTTTCACTGAGCAGCCATAGGTGAGCACAGCTCCCTCTTAAGAACCATGTCGGATACTGAGTTAGCTTGCTGAGACCTGGGAACTCCTAAATTCAAACCCATGATAGAGCAAAAAGGACTGGGCTGTCATCTTTCAGTCCCTTTTGGCCACTGTAGATGGCAGGGAGCAGAAGTTGGCCAGGAGGTGAAAGCTGGCTCCTTTCTTTTTTTCATCATGCTTTGGGCAGTTTCTGTGTGCAGAGAACCTGCAGGTCCAGAAAGGCTGAAAAAGAGGAATGGAACAAATGAAGTGGCTTAAAGGATATGCCAGTAAGTCCTGTGGAAAAAATGATTGGGGCTTGAGGCTTTGCACCTAGTACCCAAGGAACTGTTGGTCCAACATGGAGATAAGAAGAAGAATTTGCCAAGCCACAGGGAAGAAACTCCAGCACCTGAAATTTCTATCTCCAGTGCTTGGAAGTGAAACAGGGATAGCTGGCTAAGTTAACATCTTGGCCTGGCCGTCCCAGGAAGCTTAAGCATCAAGATAATGAAGGCAATTCTTTAGTGTTTCTGTTTCCATTCCAGACAGCTCTTGTCTTCTTGCTTAGTAGTGGGAAGGTTATTGACATTGACTCTGCTGTGTGAGGCTCTTGGTACTAGCCTGAGCCCTGGAGAACGATCACTGAAGATGAAGTTCTGAGCCCCTCCTTACATCCTCACAATACTTGTATGCCAAGGTAGTATTAGATTTGGCATCATACCTATCCTCCAGATAAGGCTCCTGACCCTTCTGTACTCTAGAAAGTTTCCAGCCGAGGTGTCAATAAATAGAGCAACCCAGATGTGACTCTGACTCTGTTCAGTATCAGTAGGCAGGAGGGCACACAGCATGCCATTGCTGTGGCCCAGGGTCCTGACCCACGGTGCAGCATATATCCAAACCAGATAACCTGTATTTAGTCTAGCAGCCTCACCTGCCAGTCTCACTGGCAGCCAGGAGGGAGTACACAGTGTGTAGGAGCCTGAGACAAAGCAGAAAGGAGTGCTATGGGCAGGGAGGGGGGCATTGTGATGGCGTGGAGAGAGCCTCTTGAACAGCCAGGCCCTCCCTCCCTGGCCTCCTGCAGAGCTGGTCTCAGCAGTGATTTGCACAATATTAGTCTTCATTCTTGCATTAGCTGATAGGTAACTGCTTTTGGAGATTTATTTAGTAAGTTTGAGGAA
Organism: Cryptoprocta ferox; assembly: GCA_028646485.1. NCBI lineage: Eukaryota > Metazoa > Chordata > Mammalia > Carnivora > Eupleridae > Cryptoprocta > Cryptoprocta ferox. Next base: position 22,370 of record JAQQST010000214.1, read on the forward strand.
GATATGAAATCTGAAAGAGGCATCCATGGGTCAGGGGTAGGATAGGTAGGATATCCTACCTTGATAGGTAGGATAACATGCCAGTAGGAACCAAGGACACTAAGACTGTGTGAGACTATCTGAAGCTTTTAGGAATCATTTAGAACAAGCAGAGGATGCTGAACAATCCATTCATGACTTAAAAGTACAGCCTAGACAATGCTGGAGGGGTTGCTCCTGAAAGATGCTGGCCCAGTGTGTGCTGGGACCAAAGGAAAAACTAATGCATTGTTCTGCATTTGTGTAAACCCTCGTATGCTTCCCTGGATGACTTCCTGAGGCTTTGGTTGTACACCTGAAAAGAAAGCCAAACCTGGAAAGGGGAGTTGTGAGAACATTTCACTTTGGAGGTACAGACTAAAGGGGAGGCTGAAGTCCAGAGAGTCATGGTCTTCAGCTCCACACTTCTGCACCTACTCTTCTCAAAATGTGAACAGAAGCTTTCCTCCACTTCTCACATATCAGACCTAGAGTCCTTAACCTCGGAAGGCAATACTACTGGCTGAGAATGTAGAAGGATCAAGAAGGCTTTAGTTCAATTCTTGACATTCAACATGACAGGTGCATGTTGATGCCCTATGGAAGATGTCCTTGTGCTTTAAGAAGAGGTCACTGATGGCGGGAAATCTTCTACCTGTTCTTGGCCCCACCACTAGAATAATCTTGGGCTGGGTGGGTTATAGAGGTGAGCTGCTGTCACGGTTCATTCTTAAATTAGCAAAGACAAAAAGAAAATAAAAGCAACTTTGGATTTCTTCAGCTTGTTTTCAGTTGACATCTCATATTTATTCAGATAACCGCTCAGTGAAGTGGCACAGAAAATAAAAGCTAAGATAGTGGGTAATGCCAGCAATCATCTCACAGATGCCCGGTGCCATGAGGTGGGTACTGTAATTCCCTTTTTTAGAGGTGAGGAAATAGGCACAGAGAATTCACAGCAGGAAGTGGCGTAAGTAGGACTAGAATGCAGGCAGTCTGCTGCCTCTTGTCTGTTCTCTGCACTGTGCTGGGGTCCTGAGATGGGACATGAAAATGGACATTAGCCCAGGAGGTGAGATGATGGCTTTGCTTTCATGTGGCCCTTTTCTGTTAACTTCCCACCAGGCCTGAAGTGATTGCTGTGGCTGTGGCGGGGCTCTTAGCTGGGCCAGAATCAGTAGGTGGGGTCCCTTGCCCTGGGTCATGAGAGTTCAAAATCCCTTTGCACATCCTATACCTCTGTCCCCTCCAATAAGTAAATAAAGACTTAGAGATGAATGAATGAATTCCAACCTCCAGATTATTTGTGAACTTGTATCCATGAGAACCTTCCTTCCTATTCATGAATTCTAGGCCCCTCCACTTAGCATTGGAACCCTCTGTGTGTGGAAGCCATGGTTCTGGTAGTCTACTTGGAGTGTCCTAGTACATGTGGGCTCATCTTGCTACCATACTTTGTAGAGACAGGGTGCATCGTTTCCCTTCCAACTTTGGTCTCACTGACTTGGGTGAGTCAGATGAAGTGAGAGATGAAGATTAGATTGTTCAAATGGTAGCTGCCTTAAATTTCAGGAGTATAGGAATGGGGTCATAGCAAATTATAATGCAGAAACATGTTCATTACCTTTTTATGGCCCTTTCTAAAGCATGTTCTAGTCAGGATCAGTGGTTGCCAGAAGCAGAAATCATTCACCCACATGAATTCTAAAGGCATATTGTTTCAATAAAGCGCTCTTATAGACAGGGAGCCTGACAGTTACTGCTTACTTGCTTTGTAACCTCAACTGGACGTGCTCCTGCAGGGGACTACTTTTGATCCTGCTGCCATGGGACTTTGCAGCTGTGGAGCCCCCTGTGGATGGCTGGTCCCTGTCTTTTGGATCACATTCTGAATGTGGTGTGCTTAGTGGCTCAGCCTACCTTCATGCTTGTCCCTAACTTTTCCTAGGCCACTTCCTTTTTTGCCTCAGTAACTTCATCCTCCCTTGCATGCCAGCTCTTTAGAGTGCTGTGCCCTGTGCCAGGGATGCCATTCCCGTTGCTATTTGCCTTATCCTCCAGGATTCAGCTCGCATGCATTACCTTGTTTACACCAGGCAGTTAGCTCTTCTGACTGTATGGCTTGCTACCTCCAAAACCTTGGATTAAACTGACTTGGGCTGCATTTGATCCACTTGCAGATCAGCCTCTCCTAGGCTTGGCCTGGAAGGGCTCAAGGTCAGAGTCAGATCATCTGCCTCTAGCTTAGTGTCTGGCCCCTTAGTAAATGTTGGATGATGAGTGGCTATGGGCCATTAGCCCAGCCCTGCCTTCCCTCCCCCTGCACAGAAGTCCCCAGAGTCAAGTCATGGATGGCATTTGCTCATCTTTCAGAGGACATTAGGAGAAAGAAGAGAAGGGATTTCTCCAAATTCACACTGAATAGTGTAGCTCACCCCAGGAACCAAAATGCCATTTGGAACTCAAATGTAGGAAATGGGATCTTTTTTTTTCTTCTTAAGTTTATTTATTTATTATTGAGAGAGCACAAGCTGGGGAGAGGCAGAGAGAAAGGGAGACACAAGATCCAAAGTAGGCTCCAGGCTCCCAAGTTGTCAGAACAGAGCCTGATGTGGGGCTCAGACCTACAGACCATGAGATCATGGCCTGAGCCGAAGTCAGACAGCCAACCGACTGAGGCAGCAAGGCACCCCTAGGAAATGGGATTTTTAATCAGCCTTCCTCCAGCTAACTTTATAACACTGTGGGTGCTGTCCTCCCACTTCAACACAGTTAGCCTTCCTCTCTTCCTCTTCCTCCATCCCTTTTCATTCCTCCCCCCCTCCCCCCTTAATAATTGCCTTCCTCACTCAGCACTCAGCCATGTCAGTTTCCATCTCCAACCCTGGAGTTGGATAAGAGCCAAAATCACTGTTCCCATTTCACAGATGAATTAATTCAGGACCACGGCTAGGACCAGGGATTCCTTCCATGCAGGGAGTGTGGAGGCAGCCTGAAGCCCTGCTTCTCTCCCTGGGACACCAGGTAGAGAGGGCCTTGTAAAAGGTGGCGTGTCTCAGTTTGTCAGGGAGGAAACAGTCCTCAATGTCAAGATGAGGGGCAGGGAGGATCCTGGGCAGGTTAGGAGTGGGTCCAAACTCTGTGACTGGTCTCTACCCTAGGATTCCTCAAAGGGGGGAGAGAGCACTGCATGAAAGCCATGGGAACCATTTGGTTACTCTCTTAAATTGGGAGGGGGAGCAGGGCAAGTGAGCCCAGTTGCTGAGGGTGGGAGGGCATGATAGGGTAGAGAAGGGGCCAGCAAAGAGAAGAGGGAGGAAATGGCACATGGAGCCCCACTTGCCCATAGAGCCCTGTGCCCAGGCAGGTACTAACATGGAAAGCGATGGTACCAGAGGGAAGGTTCCTGGCGTTCAGCATACAGTGTGTGTTAGCACCCTAGGGGTGGGGCTCCATGGGAAAGTGCTCAGTCCCCAGCCTCCAATCTGACTTGGCAATTACAAATCTCAAGCTGAGGTTGGGTTGGGCCAGTCTTGGCCCATTCTTCCCCCATGACAGAGGGTGGAGAGGTGGGGAGTCCCTAGGAGTGACTCCAGGAGGGTGAAAGAGGCAACAATAAGAAGGGAGACATGGAGCAGGTGGTCATGCAGGGCAGGGACACATGAGGAGCCACCTTGTGGGAGTCCAAGCAGCACACCCTTGGTTTGACTTCTCTGTGGGTTTCTGAGAGCAGCTCGTCTTTTCAGAAAAGGAAAGAGGGCTGGAGATACACCAGGGAGATCGGTTCCAGTATCCAGCCAACCTATTGTCCCCTAGGCCATCTCCCTCCACCTGACATGTTCCCTGTCTCCCACCCCAACATCTGTATTGCTCCTAGATGCCTCCCTCCCCAGGCATGAGGGCCTCCTAGGCTTTGGCCTCCATTTCTGAAGACTTTTATCAGAGGGAGAGCATCCCTATGATATGAGAGAGTTAGACTTGGATTAACACTCCAAAGGGAATTGGGGAGAAGGGATTTGGTCTCATTCATCAGACCCTATACCTAAAGTCTAGAGGCCCATGGGTGAGGTGATGAGTGGAGAACCAGTTCCAGCTGCTTCTGTCCCCGCAGCAGGGAGGTGCATTGTGTTCATTGTTCCAAGGTAGTGAGGGCTGGAGGCACACAGGGTTCAGGTGGTGCACATTTGGGACTCTACTGACCTCTAAGTAGCCCTTTGGAAACTTTGAAGGCTATGCCTCACCCTCCCCCAACCTAGATTCGAAAACTTCTTGCTTTCCCACGGTACAGTTAGGAGATTAGAGTAGAAAATGCAGATGGGGTCTGCATAAGTATTTTAGGAATTTGTCCTAAAAGCAGTTACCAAAGAGTGATTTTCCCTGTGGACAAACCCCCCTTCCCCACCAAAAACCCTAATTCATGCCAGGTATACATCTTGTGCCTGAGGGGCCCAGGCCAATGGGTGGGTTGGCCCAAGTTGGTTTCAGACACTGACCACAGGCATACTGAGCAGAACAAGGGATGGAGGTGGGCAAGGTGGCTTTGGTTCTGGGAGAGGGCTCTGAGCCAGCCCTGGTGACTCTGAAGGCCCCTGTCCTCACCCGGGGTCCTGTCCCGGCGGGGTAGCAGCCACCACAGTTTCCAAGGCCAGGGAAGAGTAGCTGGGGCTGAGGGAAGCTGGTGGGAGTGGGGTGGGGGGAGCCTGAGCTGAGCTAGGAGCCTGACCTGGATGAAGTGGGTAACTTCCAAGGTGGAAGATCTTGTTCAGGGGAGAGCAGGGTTCGGCCCTTGGTGCCTTGTATGGGACCTCAAGGATTGCAGGAGTGCTGAAGGCTAGAGAGGAGCAGGGGTCTCCGGGGGATCCAGACAAGCTGCCCTTCCTGTGACCCAGAGAAGCGTTCTGCCTTCAAGGACATCCCAGAGCCCCAGGAGCAATGTGAAAGGATGGTGCCCCAGATGGCTTCCCCACTGTGTCCCCTGAGTTTCCCTTCATTTTGGGGCACTCACTTGGAACCCTACTGACCCCAGGCCAGATGGACCCAAAGACATTGGGTTTTCCTTAGAACAGCTAAGGAAAAGTGCATTTTCAAAATGAACTTTATTTGCATTGAAAGGGGCAAATGAGATAAGAGAAAATGCGGAGGCCCAATCTCTAAAGCAAGACCTGTGCTCTCACACTCTGGCCCCTGGACTGGGCAGCTATGTGACCCTTTGTCTGGGGTGAAGCTGCCACAGTCCCTGCCTGTCTCCACCTGTCATGGTGCCCTCTCCTGTGCTCTGGGGACATCATCCAGGATACACTGCTCTGTAAGGTCAGAACCCTTTTCTTTCCCTGTCACCCAACTGGCCCTGAGCTGCCCTCCAGGTCAGAGCCTGGCCGTCCTTACTTCCACAGCACTGTGAACCCCCTGTCCTGGGAGGGGCCTTATGACTCCAATGAGACCTCCGCCTGCAGCTTCTCTGTAGCCTTTGCCTTCCTAGAGGCCTCCTGGCACCGAGCGGAAGGCTGGTAGGAACTCTCGTCGCTGCCTGGGCCCTGCCAGCTCTGGCTGAGGCCCAGCAGGGCCCGGCCCTGGCGGAGGAAGTTGGGGCTTGAGAAGCAGTAGAGCACAGGGTCCAGGACACTGTTGAGGTAGGTGAAGGCCAGGGAGCCGTGGAAGAGCTGCGAGCAGATGTCGAGGATGTGGCAGGCCTGCAGGCGGAAGGCCACCATGGAAGCCATGCCGAGGATGATACTGGGCAGGAAGCAGATGACATAGACAGCCACCACCACGGCCAGCATGCGCACGGCCCTCCGTGGGCCCACCTGCCCACTCAGGTTGCGGCGCCGGATGGTGAGCCCAATGCTCACGATGGCGAAGAGGATGAGTGCCAGCGGCAGGAAGAATTCCAACACGAACAGTGCCTGGTGCCAGCGGAGTGAGGCCGAGGTGTTCATGCCCAGCTGGTAACTGAGGCAGGAGTGGTTGGTATGGGCAGTCAGGAGCAGGTGTCCGTTGAGGAGCAGGATGCCCACCCAGAGCCCCCCAGCCACCCTGGCGGCTGCCCACACGGAGGCTCGGCTCAGCACATGGTGGGGCCAAACCACCTTCAGGTAGCGGTTGAGTGCAATGGCCGTGAGAAAGACCACACTGGCTGAGCGGTTGGTGGACAGCATGAAGAGGTTGACATTGCAGACAGTGTCCCCGAAGCGCCAGATCTCGTGCAGGAAGTAGTAGTCCACACGAAGGGGCAGGTTGATGATCAGGAGAAAATCAGCAATGACCAGGCTAACCAGGAACACTGTGTTGGACGTCCAGGGCCGCGTGTGGAAGCAGAAGATGAAGAGTGCCAAGCTGTTCCCCAGCAGGCCCAGGACAAACTCCACACCCAAGGCTGGAGCCAGGAAGGTAGACACTGTGGGGGAGGAGGCCGGGTGGCAGGGAGCCGAGGCCTCTCCAGGTGCCCCCCAGTCTGTAGTGAAGGCAGAGGGAGAGGAGGAGAGGGATGGAGGGAGGGACGCAGGGAGAGTGGAGGGAGGGAGAGAAAGGAGGGGAGAGGAAGAGCTCAGGTTATGAGATTCCATGGGCTGCTTAGGCCATGGACCTGAGAGAAGTTTCTAGTCTTTCTACCACTGCAAGAGTGTTCGGGGCAAAGTGGAATGATGCTGACTATTAGCTGGCCACCACAATGACTCAGTATCCTGGGGTTTTCATCAGCATCCTTGCAGCCCTGAGAAACACCCAGTGTTCCTGTTTGCAGGCTCCGCCCACCCCTGCAGCCCTCCCTCCTCCCTCCCCCCCACACCAAGTGACCTGGCCACACGGTCTCTGAAGGGGGATGGGGGGAGTCTGTGCTACCCTGGGCAGGGGAGGAGAGCAGGGCTCAGCAGGGAGGAGATGGAGGCCCAGGAGGGCCCTGAAGGGGGAAGAAGACCCAGCTGGGGTGAGGTGGGGAAATGTGTTCACAGCTCTGAGGGTTCAGACGTTTGCTTGCCTGAAGGCTGGAGCTGGTCCTGGCACCCATAGCTCAGGGTCATGCAGGCCATGCTGGACACCAGCTTCCCACCCCATTACACACAGACTGGGTGGTCGCCTCCCTCCCCTCACCAGCTCTGGCAGCAGGGAGTATGGTGCCAACAGAACATCATCCGAGGAGAGCGAGGTGGGGGAGTCCAGCCAATACCTTGACCGTGGTGCTCATGGCCTCGTGGAATAAGCCTGTTGTGCCCTGCCAGCCTGCTGCAGTTACTCCCAAGTTCCCAATGGTCCAAAGTCCGTGTACAGGATGAAATACCTCCTACAGACCGAGGGCTCCCCTGACAATTTCTACTGCCATGACCTGGGACCTGGAGGCTTCTCCTCTAGATAGAACAATCCTGAGAGTCTTCCAGATTCCCTGCCCCCTGTCCAGCCCACCCCGACCCCACCCAGCATTCACTACAGAGAGGGCAGTGGAGGCTGGGGCTGTCTTCAGACAAGGTGCATTCCTGCTCCTCCACTGCATGGTGTTCCCAGGAGGCCATGGGGCCAGGCCTTTGCGCAGACATGAGGACCTCGAGCTCCTGATGATCTGGGACAGCACCAAAGGAGGCTGCAGTTCCAGACTGCAGGACCTGACACCCCCCTTGCCAGCAGGCTGGGGTCAGCAGAGTGCCACATGTGCCAACTCTGCCGAGGCTTCTGGCCTCTCTCTCTCAGAGCGTCCAGGTCTCTCCCCTGTCCCGGGCTCCCATCTGGCCAAGGCTGAGGGAGACAGGCTGAGACCACAGGGTGCAGGTGGGTGAGACCACCACCCTGAGCTTTGAATGCAGACAGGCCTCGGTTGGAAACAGAGCCCCGGTTTCCCAAACCACTCTGAGCTTCCTAGAGCATGGTGAGGATTAAATGAGATAATGTACATAAAAACTTCTAGGGAATTCCCTAGTGCAGAGCTAATGTTCAGAAAAACAGATCTAATTTTTATTGTTTTCTTGGATTGTCTGCCCTGGGTACCAGAGACAAACTCGTTTTCTCATGGCCACCTGGCCTGGCACAGGGGGGCCTCCCTGGGACATTCCCGTCTTCTCCCCTCAGCTCTTGCACAGAGCAATGCCCTGCTGCAGCCCAAGTTCACGCCAGCCTCTGCCTTCACATCCTGAACTGTCACCCAGAGCCCCCATACACCCAGACACACAATCATACACACACACAGAGTCACAGGAGCACACGAGGTCTGCCATTGGTGACAGCCTGTGTACGTGCAGATACACAGGTGTTTGTCCACCAGGAAGCCTTTATTGAGGGCCTTTTTGGTGGCAGGCAAGTGCTGTGCTGAGCGTGTGGGGATAGAGGGATGAAGAGGCAGCCCCACCTCAAGGAGCAGACCAACTGGCAGAACCATGCAGGGCAGAGGGCAGAGAGCTGTTAGAGCAGAAGGGGTGTGACCAGACCCCCAAGAGCCTGGCATCTCGGCTGAGATGATGACGATGTCCAGTGTCTGGCTCTGGGACGCCAAGTAGCTCAGCAGCTAGATGCGCAGAAGCAGAGAGGGCAGGAGACTAATGGTGGGGGGAGGCTGCTTTGGGGCCACACCAAGAGGATCACCCCAGGGGCTTCTTGCGAGCAGGGTCCTGAGCCACAGCCAGGGCCACAGAGCCTTGCCCTCGCTCCCAGGCATACCTGTGGAGACACGGATGGGCAGGGGGCAGACAGGTGGGCCCTGAGGATCCCAGGGAAAGGGGTGGGCTCCCGCAGCTGGGGGAAAGTCCTCCCGTGCACTCACGCATTCCCAGCTGGCACAAGGAGGCTGTCGTCAGGTGCCAGGCTCAGGCGCTGGTCCCCCATTGTCACCACAGACGAGCCCTCCTGAGAAAGAGGAGCAGGAGAACTGAATGGAGGCTGTTGGGCCTCAACACCTGTCCAAGAGTCCCTGAGTCTGCCTTGGCAAGGATGCCCTGGGAGCTGCCCTGGGCTCTGGGAGTCCAAGGCCCAGGGGCAGACTGTCCCCATGGGCAGAAGGATGTGCCACCCTCTCCTAGGGGTCCCACTTGCCAACTGCCAGAGCCACACATCTGCATCCTGTCTTGGGCCTTTGCTGCTGCCTTGTCCATGGACGATCACCTGGTAGGAAGTGACATACATCTTTCTGGTGCTTCTGCTCCACTTAAGAGATGGCCTTGAACCTGCCCCCTGGACACGAGGCCCACAGCACCAGGCACAGTCTTATCTTCACATGTAGAGCAAAGACCAGCACTCAGATGAAGACTGCCAGTCCCCAGGCTTCCCTGCTGCCTCTGTGACAAACAGAGCTGCCCACATGTTATCCGGGATCACATATGCTTGCCCTTCACACACACACACACACGCACACTAGATTTCTCTGATGCCCATCGCAACTACTGCTGACCCATGCGAAGTGTGCTGCGGGCACCCTTGGGACACACACACTTGCGTGTACATGGCCTAGTGTGGACTTCTGTATCACACATACATAGTTCCCCAGAGTGCCTACCTCCCTTCTTCCATGAGATTCTGGCCTAAGAAGGAGGAGGGAGATGGGTGGGAATGAAGCTCTTTGGCCTGCATTAGCCTAGAAGCACACAGCTACTGTGCTGGCCACGTTCCTGCTGGCCCAGAGTGGAACTCAGTAGATATCTGTCACCATAAACGGGAGCAGGTGGGAGCAGGGGTGTGAAAGAGGTGGAAGGTGGGGCCATGAGACCAGTTGGTGCTGAAGGCCATTGCCGTGATGGCTTGGGAGGGCATTTGTGGTGTGTGCTTGCTTTCACAGCCCTGTGTAAGCCCAGGTGTCTGCAGGTCAGACCTTTCAGAAATCTGTATCCAGTGAGCATCTCTGCATGAAAGTGTCTAATTCAAACAGCAAGGGATGTGCCGGTGGCAAACTGTGAAGCACAAGCACGCACAAGCCTCCTAGCAGGTCTCCTTGCCTCCACGCTTGCCCTCTGATCCCGTCCCCACCCAGCACAGTGATCTTTCTGAAGGGGGATTCATCACCCCCCTGCTTTAATGCTTGGGGAGAGCTCTGTCGTCTCCAGGATAAATCCTTGCACCTTGTCCAGCCCAGGAGACCTGTCAGGACCTGGGCACTGCCTGCTACTCCTGCCATCTAGCAATGGTCCCTGCTGCCCCCATTCCCCTGCCCTGGCTCCTGCCAACCTCAGCTACTTGCAGTGCCAGGCTGTTTCAAGCCTCCATGCCCTTGCTCCTGCTTTTCCCTCACTTGGAATGCTCTCGGTCTCCCTTTGTTCCTTTTGTAAATGCCTATATTTGCTTTAAAATGCAGCTTACATATCACTTCTTCCAGGAAGTCTTCCCTGACTTCCCTCCCAGCCTGAGTTCCACCTTTATTGTCCTATGGCTTCCTGAAGCTTCTCTATTGAATAACATACCACATGATTATGGTAACTGTTGATGAACTTGTCTGTTTATCAGACCATACACTCTTCGAGGCAGTGACTTTATCTTTTTTTCCTACCAAAACCTGAAACATAATAAGCACTCAATAAATGTTGAATGGAAGGCCAGCTTTGTTTGGGTGGGTCTCTCCCTGTCCACCACCCCACCCACCCCTCACCTCCAGGCATCTCTCTTCCTTCTGGCTCCCCAGGCTAACACTGGCCAAAGGTTCAGAAATTCCTAATAGAAGGATAACTCCAACCCCTCAGGAACTAGTCTATGGATGGCACAAACCCCTACTCTGAAGGCAAAGAGAGACTGCTTGAGACCATGTACTCCACTCATAGCAAAGCCATCATTCTCTGAGTCAGGGAGAAAACAGGAAGGCCTCTGCTCATGTCACAACCTCTGAAACTCTGTGTGTGTGTGTGTGTGTGTGTGTGTGTGTGTGTGTGTGTGTGTGTGTGATTAGTTCCCATTTTCTAGGGCTGCTAGGTAGATGCTCAGGGCTTCATTACCTGTGTCTCATAGGTGTCCCCAAACAGGCTGAGGGGTGTGCCTGCTTGCAGTTCTCTGCGGTGGCTGTCCAGCCAGGCCTCCAGGGACATGGGCTCCATGACAGATCGTGTGCTCAGGGGGAATGGCAGTTCCTTGAGCAGCTGGTCTGCACCCACAGCACAGCTGTGTCAGTGGCCTCTGGCCCAGCCCACCCAGCCCTAGCAGTCCCAGTGGTCCCAGCTGTGAATCACCAGAATGGGCTCTGGATCCAGCTCAAGCACCAAGCAGCCACGTGGAGGGTACTATTTGGTGCCATTGTCTCATACTCTGAGTACTGGGCAGAGTACTCAAGAGGAGACTGGTACTCTGGACCGAGACCCATTCTACTCTGGGAAAGCAGAGAGGGAGGGAGAAAGGTGGTGCCCAGGGGGCTCACCAGGGATGGGCTTTCCTGTTTTGTGCTGCTCAGAGCTGAAGAACCTGCAGGAAGAAACGGGGAGGAGGAGTGGCCAGTGAGATACACATGTACACACACACTTGTACACTCGCAGGTGTGGGAGCCCACCATTCGTAGGCCCCCACACAACCTGATGTAGGTCCACCATCCCCTCCCTTCCAGCCCCATGGAGCAGTCCCCTCCCTTCCAGCCCCATGGAGCAGTCCCCTCCCCTCCCCAGGCCCTCCCACCTTAGGAGGGGCAGACTTTCGCCCCCAAATCCTAGGCATGATGACTCCAGTGCGGTGGGTATGGCCATAGAGCATTATTGGGATGGGTCTGCCCTCCCCAGCCAGAGCAGGGGGCCTCAGAAAGCAAGAGCAGGGACTGGACGGGGGGCTCACTCCTGGATGATGGGGGCCAACTGTGTGCCAAGGTCCTCGCAGTAGAACCACTTCTCAAACAGGACGTCTGTGGTGTCCCCCACATAGTACCTGCCAGAGCAAAGGACAGGCAACCCAGCTCCCCACCTGGGTAGCCTCAGGCAGCCTGGCTCTGCTTGTGGAAGTCTGGACCCTGGCTAGCCCTGCAGAGCTGGCTGCCTGCTTCACCCCGTTAGCACAACCTAGTGGCCAATGCTTGCTTGCCCACATCTGGCTCTCCCCAAAGCACCATGTGCCCCAACTTCCGGAGTGGGTATTATTGACCCCATTTGCATTCCTGGTCCCCCAAACTTTACAAAGTGGAGAGGAGCTGTGAGGCTCAGAGAAGCTGGGTAACTTGGCAAGGATTACATAGCAGGAGCAGGACAGATCTGGAGTCTTAGAAACACAGAAAACATCAATTACAAAGAGGAAGGCAAGGCTGAGTCTGAATACAGGGCCCATGGCCAGATGCTCTACCCGCCTGCTGGAGCTCTAGATCAGGGTGCATGGAACCTTAAGGATCTGATATGTGGGAGATGCCCCCAAGATGAGGTGTCTTGCTCCTTGAGGGGTCATGGATGCCTTTGAGAATTGGAGCAAAGCACTGGGCCTCTTCTTCGGAGGAAGATCCTCATGCATGGACACACAGTCTCTAGGAAACTCTTAGAAGCCCACCCAATCCCCAGCCTGGCTCGGTGAGCTCCTCCGCTGGCCGATGGGGGCCGTGCCTCAGGCCCCTGGATGTGCAGCACTTCTGTTTACTGAATGTCTAATCCTCAGGCTCAGCTCCCAGGGCCCAGGCCAGCTCTGTCCACTTTTCAACTCGTCCCGAAAAAGAGAAGTGGTCCTGCTCGTGGGACATGGTTCACACACTGCATCCACCCCGTCTGGCACCTTACGTTCTGTCCTGGCATGGAGCTGGCCACCAGGAAGCATGCCTTCAGAGTGGCATTTTGATGCTGAGTCCCTGGCTTTTATTAAGGGTCAAAAGTAGCCAGAGGCACCTGGCTGGCTCAGTCGGCGGAGCATGTGACTTGACCTCAGGGCTGTGGGTTTGAACCCCGCGTTGGGTGCAGAGGTTACTTAAAAATAATATCTTAAGGGGAAAAAAGCATCCAGATAAAATCTGTTATTGAATTTGCTGTAAAAATGTTACTGAGGACACTATCCACTCTATCACTAAAGACTCCCTATATAAAGCCCCATGTGAAAAATTTCTTTTGGAATTGAAAGACAGGTGTCTGTTTCTACAACAGATTATTATGCAGTAGATGAGTATGCAACCACTAACACTGTGGGGGTTTTTTGTTGTTTTTTTAGAGAGAGAGCATATGTGTGAGCAGGGGAAGGGTGGAAGGAGAGAGAATATTTTGAAAAAATTTTTTTTCAATTTATTTGTTTTGAGAGAGAGAGCAAGCAGGGGAGGGGCAGAGAGAGGGGGAGAGAGAATCCCAAGCTGGCTCTGCACTGTCAGTGCAGAGCCCGAAGCGGGGTTCGAACCCACGAACCATGAGATCATGACCCGATCCAAAGTCAGACACTCAACCAACCGAGCCACCCAGGCACCCCTGTCCCTTCCTTGGTGCTTACTCACACTCTTATCTAGATGGTCCTGGCCCTAATTTCCTATTTCTCTACAATGTCAGCTCTGCCACTTTCTAGCAAACTCAACTTCCCTGTGCCCAGTCTCTTTGTCTATAAAGTACAGATGATAACAGTACCTACCCCACAGGATCCCTGGTGGGCTAGATGGATAAATACACCTGAAGCACCTACCTGGTGTTCTAGCAAGTGTCATACACATGTTAGCACTGGCTGTGGAATGAGCTGGGGTAGAGAAACAAGCCAAGGGCATCCTGGCAGAGACTGAATACATCTTGGGGCCGGAGGCTGGGAGGAGCAGCAGTGTTCCTGGCTGCCCTGGCCAGGGGGCTCTGACTTTGGCATCCCCCACTCTCAAATCCCTGCAGACCTCAGTGCTGGAAGCACAGGTTCTAGTCCCAGCCAGAAGGCCTTCAGGCTGAGTGGGCTCCCAGGGGGTCAAGAAGACATCCCTCCCTAACCCCATCATCAAATGCATGCCACCACCTCCCCTACCCTGTCCCCATCAGCCAGCAAACACAGGATCTGCACTGCCTCCGACCCTCTCAGTGGCCAGGGAGTGCTTTCTCAGGTCTATCTAGTGTCCTTTCCTCTGCTGCTTGCCCCTGTCTCTGCCCAAGACCAGGCCCATTTACCTGAGTCCATCTAGCTCGGTTTTCAGCCGTCTCCGCTCAATGACCAGCCCCACAGTGTCAGCAAACCTCTGCGGAGAGTGGGGTACACCAGCGGGCAGGAGGAATATCTGCAGTGGTGGGGACAAGGCGCCAGCAAGGATGCAATCCTTCCGGATGCCTCGGTGCCCGCAGTGTCCTGGCCTCCCCAACTGACCCACAGGGTCCACCCAGCTCCCCTCTCTGCCAGCCTCCAGCTGGGAACTGGAGGGAATGTCAGGCCTTGCTGAGAATGGAAAGTTCACAGGAAGAAGTGCCTTAGGACCAGGAATGGAGGGCGGACAGGGCAGGGAGGACACACTCCAACCAAAGCCAGGATGAGTGGACAATGGGTTCCTTCTCTGTGGTCCTTCACCACCCGTCCCCTGGGGCCCAGCCTCACTTCTCCCTGCCGAATGGTCACATCCCGGCGTTTCCCTCGCTCCAGGACTTGGAGAACCATGTCGCCCTTGAGCTGGTAAAACACCTGTGGGACAGGAGAGCAGACAGGCTCAGACTCTTCCCCATCCCTCTTTCGAGTCCTTGGCTGGAGTTCTGATCTGGAAACCTGAGAAACTTCCTAAAGGCCTTTCTGAGTGGTTCTGTCACTCCTGCCCCAAGCCCCCCACCCCTTACATGCTACAGATGGGCATGCTGGGGACACACAGGATCACATCTTGATATGCAAGTGATGACGGAAGTACCCAGGACAGAATAGCTGGTTTCTGGTGTGGGGGCAGGAGGCTGGTGAGAGGCTCACTGGGGAATTCAGTGAGCCCTTCGGGTAAGGAGAAGTGCCCCCCTGCTGTGTCCCAGGGGCTGTGCAAGCACTCTCCTATACATTATCAGAAATCTTTACAACAGCCTCCAAAGGTATTATTAGCCACATTCTATAGAAAGAAAAGAAAAGAAGAGAAGAGAAGAGAAGAGAAGAGAAGAGAAGAGAAAAGGAAAAGAAAAGAAAAGGAAAGAAAAGAAAAGAAAAGAAAAGAAAAGAAAAGAAAAGAAAAGAAAAGAAAAGAAAAGAAAAAGGCTCAGAGTGAAGCAGCCTGCCCAAGGTCGCACAGTTAGTCCTGGAGCTACAGTTTGCACCTGAGTCTGTGTGTAGCTCTGGAGCCTGTGCTGGCTCCTAGGGCCCACAATGCCCAGGTGTGGGGGGCAGGGCAGTGTCTGTTCAAATGCTTTTGGGGGTCAGCTGTGTAAATGGTGGGCCAGCGGGAAGCTGGCTGGGTAGAGGGCTGTGGGAATGGGAGCACTCACTTGCTATTTCCCTAGGGTTCCTTACTATGTTTTTTCTATTCCATCCTAAATTCCTAAATAATGTGTTTACTGAGATCACCCTAAGGCACAGGGAGGAGGAGGAGGCGGACACGTTTCTTCTCCACCAGTCACACACTACATGGATGTTAAAAACCCCAGCCAAATAGTTGATGGGGTGTTATTAATAATTATTATTATCATGTAAGCAATTAGAGGTTCTTGTCACAGTGTCTACTAAGAAAAATCAAGCCAGCTCAGGGAAACTAGAGAAACGTGGCAAGGTGGCACCACCCCTCTGATGGGCAATCTGGCAACAGGCAGGGAGAACCCCCACCGCTCACACCCTTACGCAGTGGCTGGAGGGCTTCTGGGGATGCAGGACCCTCACTGTTGCAACCAGGAAAGTCCAGGGCAAACCAGGACTTTTGTTCACTTTACACTCTTGCCTTAACATTTCTGTCTCTAGGAAGCAATTCAGAGAGGCACCTACCTCCTGGTGAACATACATGGCTGTTTAATTGCAGTGCGTCGTAGTTAAAAGCATAGATTCCAATGTCACCTGGCCAGGTCCTCATGTGCCCTTGGTCAGTTCAGTTAGTCTCTCTGTGCCTCCATTTCCTCCTCCATAAAGTGACAGTATGTACTCAGAACGTTGCTCTGAAGTCTGCCTGGGGTGCTGTGCACCAATGTACTTAGCACACAGCACTCAATAAACCTCTAGTTATTAATATTAGTGATGCGGGAGTAGCAACAATAACGCTAATAATAATAATAGGTGAAACGCTACCCTTTTGTGACAGAGTCAAAATACAGAACATTATGTAGCTATTAAAAACTATATTTTTGAATAACTGAATAAAATGGGAAAATGGCGAATGCTAAATGTATGTTGAAGCAAGATTCAAAACCACACCTAACAGGATTCGAAGGTCTCCTGAATGGTGGTATTATGAATGAGGTATCCATTTGTCTTTTCTATATTTTGTATGTTTTCTACAATAAGCAATATTTACTTTTATTATTTTTTTAAAAACCAGGGCAAATTATTTAAAACAAATAAAAAACCTACTAGGCTCTCTTAGGGAGCAATTCTGGCCACCCCAATTGGGAGAAAGTCCTTGTGGGATATTAAATC
This sequence comes from Cryptoprocta ferox, assembly GCA_028646485.1. Lineage (NCBI taxonomy): Eukaryota > Metazoa > Chordata > Mammalia > Carnivora > Eupleridae > Cryptoprocta > Cryptoprocta ferox. The sequence continues at coordinate 38,768 of JAQQST010000214.1, forward strand.
ACATCTGGCCTCCAAGGCCTTACAGGGGCTGGGGTCCAGAGAGCCCGTGTGTCTTAAAAATTTTATTTTAGTGTTTATTCATTTTTGAGAGCCAGAGCATGAGCTGGGGAGGGGCACAGAGAGAAAGGGAGACACAGGATCTGAAGCAGGCTCCAGGCTCTGAGCTGTCAGCACACAGCCCAACGTAGGGCTCAAACTCACGAACCATGAGATCATGACCTGAGCTGAAGTCAGATGCCCAACCAACTGAGCCACCTAGGTGCCCCTAGAGGAGCCTGTGTGTCTTAAGCACCTTCTCTGTACCAGGCTCTGTGCACATACATACTTTATACATACTGAATCCTTCCACCAGGCAAGGGCCAGTGTCCCCCTGTGCTGCAAGGAAATAGGCTGAGAGGTAGCATGATGTGACCTAAGATCACATGGGTATTAAGAAGCAGAGGCTTCAGCCCAGGTCTGGCTGACCACCTTACATCTGTGCCTCCCAAGAAAAGGAGTTGGGTAAATGAAGTATATGTTGTGGGTGAAGCTGGGGGCTCTGAAGGGCTGTTGCAGAAGCCTGAGCTCAGCAAGGAAGAAAATGCGGCTCAGGGATGCATTTTCTCTCACCAGGGAGGAGCCTGGAACCCTGGCCTAGGGCAGCTCCCATACCACAGCCTGGGTGAGGATAGGTTAGGAGCAGAGAAGATGTTGACCCTCAGCTCTGCAGCCTCCCAGGGCCTGTGGCTGGTGCCTCCCCCAACTTCAGGATGAGAACAAGCTGTCACGAACCCACCTGGAGCCAAATTCCTCCCAGCCACCTGAGTGTCCCTCCTGAGAGGGGCACCTACTCAGGCCAGCCCTCCTCATCTGCTAGCCATTCAGCTGATCACTGCTTGGCCTGGGCCTCTCAGTGGACACCCATCTGTACTACCAGAGCAGCTTGGGGAGACCCAAACATGTGGTGTGGGGTAGAGGTGGGAGGGGCCAAGGGAAGGAAAGAGGGAGGGAGAAAGGAAAGGTGGGCCCTGACACCAGGGCTAATAAGAGTGGAAGCCTCTGAAAAACCAGATGAGGGACCTGAGGCTGACCCAGGCAGGCAGAGAAACCGTCCAACGGGCCTGGTCTCCCCCATGGTGGCTACTCCCAATCCCATGCTGTCTTCTCTCTGCAGGGTTTTTCTGCTGATTTTTGTCACAGAGGAAAACAGTCTCCCATGAGGTGTGGTGAGAAGCAGGTGGCTAGACTAGGAGAGCAAGGAGAGGTGAGGGGCTGGCCTGCTTTGCGAGGCTGCTCCCTGTTGGCCCGGGGTCCTTACCCGCTGCCTGCCCTCCCACCACCAGGTGTTCTGTAAATATTTGTTGAGTGAGAAATTCTCCTGTGATCCTTCCAGTCCTGGCAGTGGCTGAGAGGCCAGCAGTGGGGGTGGAGGCTGGACTCTGGACCTTGAACCCCCATGTCAGGTCCCTTAGGAGGATGGGTGGGGGTTCCCTAAACTGATGTTTTGTCACCAGAGATCCTGAGAGCTGGAAACCTGTGTCCCTCTTTAAGGTGGACCATTTTTTCTTTTTCTTTCTTTCTTTCTTTCCTCTTTCTTTCTTTTTTTTTTTTTAGAGACAGAGCGGGCACTGGGGAGGGGCAGAGGGAGAGGGAGAAAGAGAATCTTTTTAAAAAAATTTTTTAAATGTTTATTTATTTATTCATTTATTTTTGGAGAGAGAAGGAGAGACAGAGTGCGAGCGAGGGAAGGGCAGAGAGAGAGGCATTCACAGAATCCAAAGCAGGCTGACAGCATAGAGCCTGATGTGGGGCTAGAACTCATGAACTGCAAGATCATGACCTGAGCTGAAGTCGGACGCTTAATTGACTGAGTCATCCAGGCACCCCTTGTCTTTTTATTTTAATTTTACTTTTGTTTGTTTACTGTGGAGTAGGTAGGTAGCACAGAAACATAGTTCAAAATTCAGGATACAAAAGGGCATTCAGTGCAAATTCCCCACACCGGCCTCCACCTCTGTCAAACAGCTCCTAGGAACTGATATGGCTTCGGCCCTCTAGATAAGGAGGGGGCCTCCCAGCTCCAACGCTTCTCCGAGGACTAGGCTCCTGAGACCAGAGTGGAGCACCCAGGTCCCTCTCAGCATGTGGATCTCATCTGGGAGGCCAATCTTACATATTCAGATTTTAGGGAGAGGGGACCAGGACTCCCCACCTGGCACATGGACAGCGCCTGTGTCCAGGACCGGGAGTGATGCCCCACAGTTAGAGCCTCCCTCTCATCCCCAGAGTCTGGGCTCTTTCTGGGGGCTCCCCCAGCAGAGTTGGAGGGCAGACCTGTCAGACGTGCCACTGTGCATCCCTAACTTCCACGCAGCAGTTTTGCCCTGTGATTTCAATCGAGCCCCTTTCACCCATCAGCCATCTGACCACTCTGTCTCTGTCTGCAGGCTCTGGCTCTTGCTTGGCAAGTTTCCCCCTCCTCCAGGGCAGGCCTACCTCCTCACCCTCCTCGATGTGGTAGTCCTTCCTGATGTTGGGGCCCCCGACGAACATGATTTTGAGCTGCTTCTGGTGCCTGCAATGGACAGTGGGGGACAGGTCCTGAACCAGCTCGTGGGACAGGGCAGGAGGGGTGCCGGGGCCTGTGGGGGGCCTGGAAGGAGTCTGGGTATACCTGGGAGAGGTGACCAGGCTGTTTCTGCATCATTGTCCCTGTAATCTCTGACATTCATCCCACTCCCCTGTCATCCCAGTATGGCCTTGTTTATCCAAGAGTGTGTGTATGTGTGTCTGAGATTATATGTATACCTGTGTCCTTCTGTATCTGTGTCTCAGTGTATTTGTGTGTGTGTCCCCAGGATCCTCTGACCTAGTAGGGGAGGGGACAGCATGGTGGTGGATCTATCTCTTCATCAAACAGGATCCCTGGCCTTGTTCAAGATCTCCAATTACAGGAGAGCAAACCTCAGGCCCCACTTCCTGGGCCTGGGGGCAGTGGAGGGGCAAAATGACCTTTATCTAACCCCTCTCCCCAAGCTATCTGATTATGAGACAGACTCTTTGCTCCTGAAACTGCTGGCTTGAAGCTGTGAGGCCCTTGGGGGAGGGAGTGGAGGGCAAAGCTGGATGCAGAGACCCTGAGACTGGAAGTGTTGGGGGTCTTGGTGGTGTGGGTGTGGGCATGGTCTTGGGAAGCAATGATGAGAAGGTGGAACCAGGTCACCCCAGGCCACAAAACTCAGCAAAGCAGTTTGGTCTTGGCCTGAGGGGTGCCAGGGAGCCTAGGAAAGTTTTTCTTTTTTAAATCAACTTTCTATAATTTAGGTACATATGGAAAGTTCTTGAATGAGCCCACTCAAGAACTACTTCAACCCATCAGCCAGATCATGTCCCTCTTCTGCTCAAAACCCCCCAGCAATTTCATATGACCCCCCACCCCGCCTGACCCCAAATTCATATGTTGACGTCTCACCCCCTGGACCTCAGAATGTAACCTAATTTGGAACTAGGGTCATTGCAGTTATAACTGGTTAAGCCACGATGAAGTCACCTTAGAGTAGGGTAGGCCTCTAATCCTTATTAAAAGGGGAGATTTAGACACAGACACATTGACAGGGAGGGTGTCCTGTGAAGACCAGGACAGAGATCAGTGTGATGCAGCAGAAGCCAAGGAAGGCAAAGATTGCCAGCAAGCCACCTGGAGCTAGGAGAGGCCTGGGGCAGACACTTCCGGACTGCCCTAGCAAACACAGAGGAGGGCCCGCAGCTCTGTTCCACCCGGTGGCCCATTATGCCTGCCGCCTCCACCCCTTGTCTGTCTGTATTTATTGGCTGCCTCTTCTTACTGAATGTCAGTGCCACAAGGGGAGTGACTGTCCGTTTGTTTTCTGCTGTACCTCTAGTGTCCAGAACAGCGCCTGGCATGTACTAAGTGCTCAGTGAACATCTGCTGAACGAACAAAGGCAGGGCCTGCCTTTTGTGATTGTTAATACTGGGGCCATGCTGGAGGCCATGGTGGGGGAAGCTGGAGGCAGGGGAAGTCCCTACCACCCAGGCTGGAGGGGACCAGGGTGGAACCAGGGCAGTGGCCATAGGGCCGGGGAAGAGTAGAGGGATGTGAGACACCGTTATGGCGTGCTGGGGGACCCACAAGGAGGCTGCGTAGGGAGGAAGTGGAGGAAAGGGGTGAGGGCAACATCAGTGGTAGAAGACACACAGCTTTGGGGGGGATGCTGGCTGTGATCTGTGGCAGTGCTGCTCGGTGACCTAGAGTGCAGACTTTGGAGTCAAGCTCTTCCATGGGCTAGAGTCCCATCCTGTGCTAGCTGTGGGTCACCGGGAGAGTTCCCAGAATCCCGCCTCACAGAGCTCTTGTGTGAGCACTATGTGAGAGGGTATAAAAACACTGGGCACAGTGTCTGGCTTGCCAAAATGCGTGATCGTGCTGTGTGGTGTGGGGTGCCGGGCCGTTGGGGATGTTCCACAGACATGGGAGTGTGAGCCTGGAGCTGGAGAGCACACTAGGCACAGCCCCAGGGCCCGAGAGTAGGGGACGGAGGTGGAGGGGCCACAGGGGAGAGCCCAGTGGGCCTGTGTGTGTCCACCTGCAAAGAGGAGCCAGGGAACAGCACCAAATCAAGATCCTCCCACAGAAGCTGAAGCTCTGATTTCACCCTCTGCCTGCAGGTCCTACTGCAATTCTGAGGCATGGGAAAACCACCCTCCCCAAACTTGTGAGAGTCACTGGGACTGAAGAGCCCTTTCTGAGCCTGGGGACAGGGCAGTGACCTGCTGTCTACAGCTCTCCTAGTCTCGGTCACCCAGCCATCTTCAGAAGGCAAGGTCACAATCTCCCAGGTAGAGTCACCAGAAAGAGGAACATATGAGGGTGGTGGAACCCGCAACAGCTTGCCCTCCCCCCTCCCCTGAAGGCACAAGAGGACGGCAGGCCCTTTCGCAGGCTTCTGGATCAAGGAACTGGGGACCAGAGGATGAGGGATGCGGGGTGCCGAAGGAGGAAGGAAAGGTGAGGACAGAGGGCAGGAGGACGGGAGCGTCCTTGGGACTCACAGGAGCTTGTTGCAGACGGGGGGCAGAAAGGAGGCCCGGTTCTCCTCCATCCAAGTCTTCACCCTCACGGGACGCGCCATGGCAGCCCGGGAGCCCAATCTGGAACCGCGTGCACCCCGCCGGTGTAGGAGGGCAGCGGCTCCTCCCAGCGGCCCATTTGTCGCCTCATTCCTAGGCTTCCTGGAGGTCAAAGGGCGGAGTACCCCCCCCCCCGCCTCCAACCCCCCCGACTGGGGAGTGGCTGGGCAGCGGACCTGCCTGGCCCCTCTCGGACTTTGGTCCCGACCCCGCGCCATCCAGGGCTACCCCTGCCCAGCCTCCTCCGGGCGGCGTCCGGGCGGGGGTGGGGGAAGAGCTGCGAGCCCTGGGGACGCCCCCGCTTCCCGCCGAGTTGGGGCTCAACCCCCTGCACGTGCTAGGGCGCCACGCACACCCGCGGGGGCCTAAGACTCCGGATCGCTAATGTGTCCGGTCTCCTGTCCCCAGACTTTCTGCCTGGACCCCGGGGAGACCCCAAAGGACAGACTGCGATAGGAGGAAGGCGGGTTTGGAAATCCGAGCACCTGACTTCGGAGGTTCTGGCGGTGGATCGAAGCCTCGGTTTCTGCATCCGAGAAATGGGAATATCTACGCAGGCATCCCAGGGTTGCACAGCGGCTACCACTGGCACGGACTAATGACAGCCCCTATTCCCTCATGAGGACGGCGGTGAGGCCAGAGTCCCCAGATTTAGTGAGTGCCGCTCGCTAGGCTCGGCCTCAGGCTGGGTGAGAGCAGTGAGCCGGGTAGGGAGGGGGAGCGAGACCAGGACCTGCTAGTCCTCGCCTACATTCGCGAGTGGCCAGCAGAGCATGGACGAGGCGTCCGCACTGTTCTGAGCTCCTGCTGTGTCTTAGGGACATACTCAAGTCACATGACAATTCTGGGAGGGTTTTACAGATGAAGACTGGGTGTCCCAGCTCTCAGGAATCTCTGGGTCCAGGGATGGGGTGGGCAGCAAACCTGTGCAACAGGAGAACCTGGTAGGGGTGCAGGGGAGGGAGAAGGCAACCAGACACCTGCTCTCTTCTTTTTCTTAGGGACTCAGAATTCTTAGGAAAAACGTGCTTTTGTGTTGGAGGAGGGTGAGGAGGGGAGGTGGTAGGTGGGGGAGAAGAAAAACAGCTCAGGCACTAACACCACAATCCAGACTATGGAGTTTAAGAAGGTCAAACTCAGACACTTGGGTGGCTCGGTCCCTGAAGCATCAGCTCTTGGCTCTTGATTTCGGCTCAGGTCATGAACTCACTGTTGGTGGAATAGAACTCTGCGCTGTTTAGTGCAGAGTCTGCTTGGGATTCTCTCTCTCTCCCTCCCTTTCTGCCCTTCCCCCCTCTCTCAAATTAAATAAATATAAACATTAAAAAAAATTCAGACTCCTCCAGCTCCTGCCCTCCCAGCCGACCTTGTCCCTTCCCTGCTGCCTGGGATGGGCTGTGTTTTCAGCACCTTCAGACACACAGAGCCCCCTGTGCAAATTAGACCCCAGTCAGAGAGGCTCCCACCTCTGATGGGAGCACCCACCTGTTTCCTCTCCACCCCCATCTCTTTCCCCCCCTTTTGCCCTCCTGTTTGTTTTTAGTTATTTATTTAGAACTTTTTTTGCTGAACATGTTTTTCTGGCACCATAACACCTGCAACCGCATTCTTTGTCCGTCTCATCTATAAGTAATCCAGAGGAGATGTGAACAGTGATGCTTAAAGTGGCAAGAATCTATGATATGTTAGGTTTGCTTTGGATGTCTGTTAACTGGATAAGTAGGTGTGTGGATAAAGGCATGAATGAATTCACACTTAAAAGAAAAAAATTTCAGGGGTGCCTGGATGGCTCAGTCAGTTAAGCGTCCCACTTTGGCTCTTGCTCCTTGAGTTCGAGCCCTGCATTGGTCTGGGTGCTGACATCTCAGAGCCTGGAGCCTGCTTGGATTCTGTGTCTCCCTCTCTCTTCCCCTCCCCCCCCCTCAAAATCAAACATTAAAAAAAATTTTTTTAAAAAGGAAAAAAATTTCAGCCCAACGGGTGTTCTGTTACATAGTACAAAGGAAAGAAGGGTAGTTATCCTGTTTTAATTTATGTAGTCAAATAATGTGAATAATTGAGGCTACAAGTGGAATGTTTGGGGTCTGAGTTACCCAGATGAATCCTAAACATAGGCTAAATAATCTGCTGTATGGTAACCATCAAATATGCCCTCTGGTTTGTGCTGTATAGATTAAAAAAAAAAACAAAACACGTCTGTTCAATTGGCAACCTTCCTAGTTTGAGTGTCAGGCACCATTTGACTCCAATGTTCAGAAAAATGACAGTTCCCATTTTATCCGGGTATTTTGGCATTGTTTAGGTACAGCCAGCCAGAATTCTCCTATGTGTTGACGTGCGGGCTCTTTCTAGTTTCTAGACCTTACCTACACGCAGTAGCCACCTCTCCCCTCTGCACACAGGAGCTCATTGCTGCCTTGGAATCAGAAGCAAACGGCATCTGCCCTAGGACCAAAGCTCCTGGAACCTGTCCTCCCTGCCGGTGCCTTGCACTGGCCTCCTCTGGATGCCAGTGACTCCCCTGTCCAAGTCACTGAGTTCAGTAGATGCTTCTAGGCTTTGGGTGAACCCGGCTGGTGATAACTGTCAGATCCCTACAGCCTCTAGATTGACAGAACCGGTTGTTCCAGCCAATCCCTTTCCCCGCCTTCTGGGTCTTGTCTGTCTTTGCCTCCCTGACTCTCCCACTTTCCCACCCTTTCATATAAGTCAGCAAATATTTAAGAACAAATAACTTTATATGAATAGGAGGGCTAGATTATGAACTGTATTGGTTATTTGGAAATCTATACTTTGGGCCTGCTATCTCTTGAGTTTTTTTTACAAGTCTGTTTTGAAATGTCTAGGTATAAGGTTGGTTTATTTTTGTCGTTGGCTTTTTTTGTGGTTGTCTGGCTATCATTTTGTTCTTTGTTTCTTATTTTATTGCACTGAGTGAAGATGGTCTGATAATTATTTTTGGGTGGGTGGATATGTTAATATTTTCTTTGATGCTGAGCCTATGGTCAATTTTGTGAATGTGTATTCTCTTAAAATGCATGGGGCACCTGGGTGGCTCAGTCCATTGAGTGTCCGACTTCAGCTCAGGTCATGATCTCTCACAGTTCGTGAGTTTGAGCCCCACATCGGGCTCGCTGCTGTCAGCCTGTCTGACAGTGCAGAGTCCGCTTCAGATCCTCTGTCCCCCTCTCTCTGCCCCTCCCCTGCTGGCGCTTTCCCAATTAAAAAAAATAAATAAATATAAAAAATACAGTTCTAGGGGTGCCTGGGTGGTGCAGTCAATTAAGCATCTGACTCTTGATTTTGGCTCTGGTCATGATCTCATGGTTTGGGAGTTCAAGCCCCGTATCAGGCTCTGTGCTAGTGGCACCGAGCCTGCTTGGGATTCTGTCTCTCCTCTCTCTCCCTTCCCCACTGTGCTCTGTCTCTCAAAGTAAATAAATAAAAACTTTTTTAAAAAAATGCAGTTCTGAATGTTTCTATTAGATCAACCTGCTGTGTTACCCAAAGAGTCATTATCCTTATTTTTAAAAACTGAACTGCTTAATATTTTGATTTCCGAGAGAAGTATGTAAAAGTCTCCAGTGTAGTTTTTGGTCAGTTTCTCCTTGTACTTTCAGCAGATTTTACTTTACACATTTTGAATCCATGTTGTTAGATGTAAAGAGCTTCAAGACTATTTTACCTTCTTATTGTAGTGTTTGTCAAGATGAACTATTTCCTCTTAGTTTCCTTTCACTTTGAATTCAACTTTCTTATTATATTAATATTAATTCAATATATGTTATATTAATATTGCTATACATTTATATGTTTGTATATTTTCCAGGTATTGTAAGTTGATTAAAAAGAAGCCACGGGGCCTCTGGCTGGCCCAGTCCACAGAGCATGCAACTCTTGATCTTGGGGCTGTGAGTTTGAGCCCCATGTTGGGTGGTGAGATTACTTAAAAATAAAATCTTAAAAGAAAAAAAAGATGGCACAGTAACTCCTTCTCTTCTCAAATCCATACCTCTTTGCAGTGTGACTTTGCCACTCCTCCCAGCAAAGGTGAGTGTGTTTTCGCACCCATGGCACACAGCTGGAGTTTAAAAATCTCCAGTCTGGGGGTGTTTGGGTGGCTCAGTCGATTAAGCATCTGACTCCTGATTTCAGCTCAGGTCATGATCTCATGGTTCATGGGATTAAGCCCTGCGTCAGGCTCCATGCTGACAGTGCAGAGCTTGCTTGGGATGCTTTCTCTCCCTCTCTCTCTGCTTCTCCCATGCACGTGCTCTCTCTCTCAAAATAAATAAATAGGTTAAAAAAAATCTCCAGATGAGAGCCTCCTTTACTTAATAGGTGATCAACTCTTTCATATTTGTGTAATTATTGCTATGTTTGTACATACTCCTGATATCTTATTTTGGGTTTTCTAATTGCCATGCTGTGTTAAGTTTCCTATCACTGCTAAAACAAATTACCACAAACTTAGAGGGGCTTACAATGGCACACACTTATTTTCTTACAGTTCTGTATATCAGAAGTCTGAATGGGTCATGTGGGCTAAAACTAAAATATTGTCAGAGCTGCATTTTTTTCTTCTGGGGGCTAGAGGAGAGAATCTGTTTTCCTTTCCTTTCCCAGCTCCTAGAAACCACCAGCATTCCTCGGCTCAAGGCCCTTCCTCCATCCCTAAAGGGCATCACTCCATCTTCTGCTCTCCTTGTCACATCTCTCTCCCTGTGCCGCTCCTGCCTCCCTCTTTCCATTATGAGAACCTTTGTGATTACATTGGACCCATTCAGATAACCAAGGATAGTCCCTCCATCTCTAACTTCTTAATATAATCACATCTGCACAAGTCTCTTTCATCATGCAAGGTGCCATAGTCACAGATTCTAGGGATTAGGGCATAGAGGTCTTTGGTAGGGGGAGTGGATGTGAGCGTGGGGCATTATTCCGTCTACACACATCCCTCTTCTTTGTTTTTTTCTTTTCTTTCCTTCTTTCCTAGTTTATCAGGATGCTTGTGGCTGCGAATAACAGGGACTACAATTAAACAGTGCCTTAACGAATAGAGAGTTAAAGCCTCATGTAACTGGATACCCAGTGGGAGAATGAGTGGTGTCATTTTGGACCCTGATTCTTTCCATCCCTCAGATCTGCTATGTGCAGCACCAGCTTCATCCCAAGGCTACTTCCTTGAGGGGTCAAGGGATGTAAAGTATCCATAGTTTTTCCTTTAGACCAGGCGTTCTCGACCTTGGCACCACTGACATTTTGAGCCAAATAATTGTTACAGAGGGCTGTCCTTTGCACTGTAGGATGTTTAGTGCATCCATGGCTTCTCTCTACTGGATGCCAGAACTCTTCTCCATTTGGGACAACCAAAGATGTCTCCAGACAATGCCAAAAGTCTCAGGGCAGAGGGAGCAAAATTGCCCCCAGGTGAGAACTGGGTGTGTTTACTGGTGATCTAAGGCTCACATGTCGACACCTGAACCAGTTATTGGGGCAAAGGGAGTGGATACTCTGATTTAGTTAAATTAAGATTTGTACTTGAAATTGGAGGTAGAGTAGGCATCCCCCAGAGTCTGTGGCCAGGGGGAAGGGGTGGGATCCTCACATAAAACTCTGGCTCTTGACTGGAAGGTAGTAAATGATGCTTGGGAGGTAGCTAGTCATGTCTCTAATCTGGCTTTTGATTATGTTTACTTGGATCCATTTCTCCTTCTGCATTCTATTCCTATGTGTCTAGGGGTTATTCTTTAAATATATGCACTGATTTAAATTTGTAGATTTATAATTATGTGTATTTTTTTAAAGTTTATTTGTTTTGAGAGAGAGAGAGCAGGGGAGAGGCAGAGAGAGAGGGAGAGAGAGAATTCCAAGCAGGCTCCACGCTGTCAGCACAGTACTCAAAGCAGGGATCCAACTCATGAACCGTGAAATCATCACCTGAGCCAAAGTTGGACACTTAACCGACTGAGCCACCCAGGAACCCCAATAATATGTATTGTTAAACAGCATCGATATCTACCTCTAGAACCTAAGGCAACAATAAAGGAATCTGAGCAAGCTTTAACTTCCTTCTGGAATTCCCTACTGGCAACTTCTTTGTTGATTTTGTTTAGATCATTACTTAAAAATTTTATAAAGGCAATACTTAGATGTCTTAATATTTAACTAGTTTATTGACTTGCTATTACTTCTTATATTTCATGCATTTTTTTGGAATTATTCTTTGTGTATTTGTGTAGTGTGTGTCTTTCTTCAGATCTGGGAAATTCTTGTTTTTTGTTTTTAAAAATTGTTTCTTATCAATTCTTTTATCAACTTCTGAAAAAATTTTTTGATGGATGTTAGAATTTTTAGATTCTTATCTGCATGTCATTGAACTTTTCTTTGATTTTCCCCATTTCCCTTTGTTCTGCATTCTGGGAATATTCTTCTGCCTAATCTTCCAGTTTACTATTTTTCTATTTAGTTGAAGTATTCTACCATTCAGCCCAACTACTGAGTTTTCAATGTCAACGATGCCATATTTTTATTTACAAAGACTTTATTATTTTTAAAATATTTTAATGTTTTTATTTAGTTTTGAGAGAGAGCATGAGTAGGGGAGAGGCAAAGAGAGAGAGAGAGAGAGAGAGAGAGAGAGAGAGAGACCCAGAATCTGAACCAGGCTCCAGGCTCTGAGCTGTCAGCACAGAGCTGGACACAGGGCTTGAACTTGCGGACTGTTAGATCATGACCTGAGCTGAGACGAAGAATAGGACGTTTAACCAACTGTGCCACCCAGGCACCCTTGGAACTGAATTTTAAGAGAAGACTACACATTCACAAAGTTGACCACAGGTTCAACTACAAAGGAAATATTAACACATCCCCCTCCCTGAAATAATAATCAGACCATCTTCATTCATCACTGTGCAATAAAATAAGAAATGAAAAACAAAATGATAGCCAAACAACCACAAAAAAAGCCAATGGAGGTAAGAGAGAAGTCTTCAAAGATAGGGGTGGGGGAAGCAGGGACTGGCTCCTCCCTGATTCTTCCTGTCTGTGCCTGGCCTGCGGCTCCCCAGCTCCACATCCTGGGCCTTTCTCTTAGCTCCCCTGTCACATCCTCTAAGGCTTGGCAGGTTCCTGGATCTTGCAGAATCAGCTTTAAAGTGACTCCATCAGAGATACCAACACAAGAAGCTGGTGTGTCCTCTCGGAGGTCAGAGGTTTTTTTTTAAGATTTATATTTTTATCTTGGGCGCCTGGGTGGCTCAGTCAGTTGAGCATCTGACTCTTGGTTTTGGTTCAGGTCATGATCTCGCGGTTCATGAATTCAATCCCATGTCGGGCTCTGTGCTAACCAGTGCAGAGCCTGCTTGGGATTCTCTCTCTCTGCCCCTCCCCTGCTCATGCTCTCTCTCCCAAAATAAATAAAACTAACAGGATATTTTAGCCCTAGGGGTGGTAGCTGCTTCTTCCAGCTGCTGTGGTATCTGTGATACTGCAGAATTCTTTTTTTTGGCTTCTCGGTTACTTAGTTAACAAATTAAAGCCTAGCCAACAGTTCTCTGTAGCAGATTCTTTGTTGAATAACTGGCATGGTTTCTGTCTCCCGACTGGCATATTTTTATATGCTTCATTTTGTATGTTAAAAGATGTGCTTATGGTTGTGATTTGCAACCCAGGGAGGGTTCGGTCCTAAGATCAGGGCATCAAATAATAAAAGTGGTTGGCCCTCCAATATATTGCCTCTCTAAGTGATCAAAGTTGGCTCTTGGCCCTGGGATGGAGCAGTCTATGACCTCAGCTGAGACCCTCCTGGACAGGGCAGGGCAGGGTAAGGCAGCTGAGGAGAAAGCCTGCATAAATATAAATACTTATTTATTTATTTGAGAGACAGAGAGAGTGAGGGAGAGTGGCAAAGGAAGAGGGAGAGAGAAAATCTTAAGCAGGTTCCATGCTCAGTGTAGAGTCTGACACGGGGCTCAATCCCACAAAGCTGGAATCATGACCTGAGTTGAAATCAAGAGTCAGACACTCAACCTACTGAGCCACCCAGGTGGCCCAACTGGCACAGATTTTTAGTTTGGGACGATGAAAAAGTTCTGGAGATGGATATTGGTGATGGTTGCATAACAATGTAAATATACTTAATGCCACTGAATGTACACTTAAAAATGGCTAAAATGACAAATTTTATGTTTTGCAATAAAGAAGTTTTACAATTGGGGCACCTGGGTGGTTCAGTCAGTTGAGCATCCAATTTTGGCTCAGGTCATGATCTCACAGTCAGTGAGTTCGAGCCCCTCATTGGGCTTTGTGCTGACAGGTCAGAGCCTGGAGCCTGCTTCGGATTCTGTGTCTCCCTCTCTCTCTGCCCCTTCTCCAATCTCTCTCTCTCTCTCTCAAAAATAAATAAACGTTTAAAAAGTTTTACAATAAAAAATGCTTTTATAAAAACTATACATAAACCTACCGTATGACCCAGCAATTCCATTCCTGTATTTACCCAAAAGAAATGAAAACAAAAAGCTGTGTACAAGAATGCTCTTAGCAGCTTTATTTATGATAGCTTTAAACAGGAAATAACCCAAGCTGTCCATTAATAGAATGACCAAACCATGTGTTGTTAACCTTAAAAATAACAGCAAAAGACAGCTGTATTTAGGAATAAAAGAGAATAGCAATCTGGGACAAACAAGATGGGACAAACTCGCAGGCAGTCTGGGGAACAATGGAGAAGTAGACTCTTTTAATGAGAAAAGGGGTAAGTTGGGAAGGCTGTTATAAACTAAAAGTTCATGGGAAAAAACCAGGTGTTCCAAGTACGGTGACTTCTCATTGCCTCAGCTGTTGCCCCGGGGATGGGGAAAGCATCTCTCCCTTTGGCTGGAGTAGAAGAGTGTACCTACATGCAAGGTCAAGTCCATGTAAGGTCAAGTTCATCTCTTCCTGTTGGGTCTACAATTAACTATGCATGAGAGGTCCCCCTGCCGAAAGCTCCTGGCTCCATTTTAGTGAGGTTTCCCAGTTATTATTTTTCACATTTCTCCCTTTTGATCTTTCCTTGAAACCGTCATTGATCAATAGTCAGGTTCTTTATATTTAGTGTGTTTTTTTTTCTCTCAGGGCCAAGAAGAACCTTTCCTGGTTGTCATGTCTAACGTCTGAGGGAAAATGCATTGCAGTTGGAAACCACTTAAGCCACACTGGACTAACAGGGAGGGTTAGAAGGGAGAAACTCTCAGGCACTTCTCATTGGAAGTCTGTATCTTCCTTTCTGCAAGGGCACCTCCTTTCTGCAAAAGATTGTTAGACAAGTACAGAACTAAAAGCAACATGACAATCCCAAACTGTACATTGGTTTTAAACCAGGACTCAAGGTCTGAAAGTAGCTAATTGAAAATATTTATTGGTGGGGCTCTTGGGTGGCTCAGTTGGTTAAGAGTCTGACTTCGGCTCAAGTCATGATCTCACTGCTCGTGAGTTCCAGGCCTGCGTTGGGCTCTGTGGTGACAGCTTGAAGCCTGGAGCCTGCTTCAGGTTCTTTCTCCGTCTCTCATCTCTCTGCCCCTCCCCTGCTTGCGTTCTGTCTGTCTGTCTCAAATATAAAATAAAAACAACATAAAAATTTTAAAAAATGCTTACTGGCACTTATCTGGGCTTAGGGAAGTAAGGTTTCCCCTATGAAGGCAAACCCGAAATCAGATATACCTCCTGGATCTCCACTTTAAGTGGCCATGAGGCAAAATAGTCAAATACTGAGGCAGTGCACCGAATGAAAAAACAGTGCATTTGGGAAGATACAGCACATGTATAAACACGAAGGAACAGTTGATAAACTTTTTGCAGGAATAGCAAAACTTCAAAGATAGATTAAAGGAAAAAAATACTGTTACCTCAAAAGAACTGTTTAGAACCGTATGTGATATTCAATAATAGTCTGTAAAGTTGAAAATTCAGAAACCATGAATTGGGGTAAGAATCCAGAGTCAGTTAATAGTTCGGATAAAAGAGTAATGTGAATTCTGAACCTTCTATCCCTTAAGAAATGCTCACGGGATCATTATATGGCTGTTTATGAAAAGCTCATAATCAAAGGAAGTTTCCTCCCTTTGCAAGACACTGGGAAATGCAGATAAAGGGCATTTTCTTTCCGCAACAGAGATAGAAGCAGCAGTGTGAAAAGGTGTGTAGGCCTGGTCCGGACATCTTGGGAAAGCCGTCTGTTCAGATGTTGTCTATTTCAATTCTGAGAGATCTTTTACTTTCAGGTCACCAGATGGTATGCAGGTGGAGCCAGAGTTTGGTGCTTTACTTACATGTGTCACAAACATCCAAGAGTCTATTCCCTGGAGTTTGGTGGCACAAGGATGGCTAAAGGGGACCTCGTGACTATTTCTGCAGTGGCCTTAACTAAAAGGGCAGTGCAGAAATGGCTCTCAGGCAAGGGGGATATCCAGGAGCCATAGAGGATATCCAGTCCAGTTGTTGCCTGTAATCCCCACGAGGCCATGATGGTCCCTGTGCTTTTGGGTGAGCATTCCAAGGGCATTCACATACAAAGAGGAAAAAGGGAAGTTGGTAATTAGAATTCCAAGGGCAGGGAGTTTTGTTAGACTTTTAAAGTCCCAAAAGCTATGTCATCTCCTGATTTCCAAATAATAGGGTTAGGTATGTCATTTTTTAGTAAAGCACGGAGAGGCTGAACCATACGAAAGAAATTTGGAATGCAATTGTGATAATAGCCAGCCAATCCAAGAAATTGCTCAGTTTTAGGTTTTGGGAAATTCAGGAAGCCTTGGGCTGGACCCAAATCTAGTCCTTTTTCTGAGATCAGGTGCCCTAAATAATCGAAACTGAGTTTGAACAAACTGCAATTTTTCTTTGCACACTTTATGTCCCTTTAAAGCCAAGAGTTTTAACAAGTGGATGTGGTCTTCTGGTGAGGAGATTTGAGAAGGGGAGCAGAGAAGCAGGTCATCAGCCTATTGTAACAAATTAGAGCCTGGAAAAAAACGTTATATCATCCAAATCAGTCTTTAAGTTTTGTGAGAAATGGGAAGGATTCTCTGTGTAGCCCTGGGGCATTACTGTCCAGGTGTATTGCCATTCTCCTCAAACTAAGGCAAAAAGATATTGGTTGTCCTTATCAACAGGGATACAAAAATGCATTGTATAGGACAATGATAGTGAAAAATTTGCTTTCAGTGGGAATGGATGTCAGTAGTGTATGAGGGTGGGGAACTGGATGCCAAGGGTAACAATGTTACTTATTGCTTGGAGGTCATGGGCAAACATCCATTCTTGGCTATTGGTTTTCTTATGGTAAAATAGTGGTGTTACAGGGACTAGTACAGGGGATACTGAGGCCCCAATTCTTATAATCCTCTATTATGGACTTGATGCCCTGAAGGGCTTCCTTATTTATAGGGTATTGATTAATTCTAGAGAGAGGTTTTGAGGGACCTACTTGAATCTTGATGGGAGGTGCACTGTGGATTCTGCCAGTATCAGTTGATGATTTTGCCCATAAAGAGGGTGGTAGGTGACCCGAAAGGAACAAATGATTCCTGTCCTCAGACTCAGCTACAGTGTACGGTGCATCAGAAAATATGCCAAAAGGTCATTCATTTCCTTTTGTTCACTAATTTCGTTACCACTGTCAAATTCTAGAATTATTTTTCCCTTTTGGGAGAAATTCTGGCATAATTTTCTTCTAAGAAAGCTCAGCCCAATAAATGAATAGGCACTGAGGAACTAAGGAGAAAAGGGTATGTATTTCTCAAAGGGCCTAATAGGTTCGGAGATGAGAATCTGTTGAGGTTTATCAGAGACCCCCCAGTATTTGAGCTGTTATTTAGTGCTCTGAGGCAGGGACTGCTTTAGAGCAGTGGAGGTAAGCACAGAGTGTAGTTCTGGTGTCAGTAAGGACAGAGAGGGATTCATTCCCAATGTGGACTGTAGTTTTTCCCAGCTGATTAGGAGGGAGGAGATGAGCACAAGGTGGCTGCCTGTGTCTGTAGACAAGAAAGATGGGGGAGGGGCAGAAGAGGTCTCAGAAGCCCCTCTTTCCCTTTTTAATGATTTGTTTGCCTTCTTTGGTTTATAAATTGTATTTTGGAGGGAGGCAATTTTATTTTATTTTATTATTTTTTTAAACTTTTCAAAACCCACAAGGTGGGTTGTTTGTTCTTTATTTAGCTGTGGTCATGGAGACTATCCCAATTTTCCATAAAATCTTCTCGATCCTGCTGCAGTATCATGGCATGAAAGATTCAAAGTGCCACTAGACATAAGGACCAGTTTTTTTTAAATCATAAACCATGATGCTAGGTAATATTTAAATGGGAACATTTGATACCATCAGATGAAAGATACCAAAATGTCAGGAGAGAGGGATTTAGATTCCTGATAGCATTTGGAAGCGTCAAAATACCAATTAAAATAGGAATCCTATTCAGTCCTATTCAGTTTTGTCAATTTTAGAACCATGGTCGTCCAATTCAGCTTTGAGAAGGTAAAGTTTGGGAAGATCAAAAGTTCCCTATAATGGCCATTGAACTTCTATATCACTTCTGGTTGTCAGTCCATGTATTTGTTAAGCGTGTATGCAGAGGGACTACAGTTTTTAAACATAAAACCGGCCCGACTCCCGGTAAGAGTGGGGCCCTCAAAGCATTTTGATGACTGGGATCCCATTTCTTAGAGGTTTCTCAGGAACAACTTGGTTCCAGAAGGAATGAGACAGAGGCCAGCTAGCACAGTGTCTGAATAGCCCAGTTCCAAACAGGATTCGGACCCAAGGCTATGGCAGTTCCAACAGGCACAGTTCCAACTGGACCAGTCCGGTCCCAGAGGGGAGTAGGAACAAAGGCCAACACAGTTCGAACTGGCACAATTCCAACGGGAACAGTCTGATGCTGAAAAGGAATCCAACCAAAGGCCAAACTGTACTCTCAGAGATTAAAAAAAAAAAAAAAAGGCATTAAATAGGTCCCCAGTAAAGCCTGGAGAGCTCAGACACAAAGTGTGGAGCTCAAAATCCAGGAAAACATTTACCCTCCAACCTCAAGAGGAGGCAAGAAAGCAGTGAGCTGCAACAGCTCCACGGGTATACTGCACCTGTTTGCTCACCAGCCCTGGGAGCCCTGGGGTGGGAGTGGGGGTCTTCTCTGGATGCTACCTCTGATCACCAAGTAATATTAACCTTAAAAATAAAAACTGCCAGTCATGTTACGAGTTTATTCAGGAATTAAAGAGAGTTGTAATCCGGGACAAAGAAGCTGCACCCAAACCACAGGCAAGTCTGGGGCAGAGAGGAGAGGTACACTTTCTTAAGGAGACAAGAGGTAAGTTGGGAAGGCTATTAGAAACTAAAAATCCACCGGGGTGAACTGGGAGTTCCAAGTATGGTGGCTTCTCATTGGCTGAGCTGTTGCCCAGGGGACGAGGAAAGCATCTCTTCCTTTGGCTGGAGTAGTAGAGTGGTATCCACTAGCCCGGTGAAGTCGGTCAGCAATTGACAGCCACGTGGTGGTGCGTGAGAGCTCCCCCTGCCGAAACCTCCAGACTCCATTTTAGTGAAGTTTCCCGCTGTTATTTTTCACAGTGTATACAGGTAAAGGAATTTTGAGGGCAGTCAGTTCCTGGATGAACAGAGATGGGAGTGAAGATTGTTTTCCTCCACTTCCTTGTCTTTCTATAGCCTCACAGGGTAAGCTTTCCTACTGACCCCAACACTTTGACCTAAGGATAGCGCAGGGAGGAGAGGTACTGCAACCCTAGAGTTCTGTGGCCGCCTCTGTTAAGACTCTCCCTTCCTCCTCTCAAAGGGAAGACACCATCATCATCTGTGCTTAGTCTCCTTAGAGACTGCCATCATGTACCTGGTCCAGTATGTTTGCATTCAACTGTTGACAGAACTGATGGGGGAATCACCCATCTTCTCAGCAGGAGGGTTTAGGGCAGCCAGGTGCCCCAGCACACTGGGGTCCCAGTTTTCCTCTCTCTAGCAGTCCTAGTTCTATCTGATCTTTCCCATATGTCAAATTAGGACCCTTAGCCACCATCACACAGGGTCTCTGTGATTCCTGATTAGTGCCTTCTTGAGGGTGATCCTTGAGAGACCCGGTTCTAAATGCCAGGCACTGTCATGGGCCTCCTACTCCAGTGGCCCTTTGAGCACCCTACTCTGTATAGTGTCAAGGGCATGGACTCTCAGATCACACAATCTGTATTTGAATCCGGTCTCTCCTACTTACTTAGGTGACCTCACCGTGTGTCAGTGTCGTCATCTGTAAAAGGAAAATATAATGGTATGGGAATGGCCATAGTTAGTAAGGTGTAAAGTTCTTAGATCAGTGCCTGGCACGTGGTAAGCACTGTAGAAGTGTATTATTTTTTCCTCACTCACCACCGTGTTCTCCACATCCTTTGAAATATTTTGTTCTCGAATGACAAGCAAAAGAAATCACAAATGCATCCTGTATCAGCCTGGATCCAGAAACCACACCAGGAATTTGAACAGAGAAAATTCAGTATAAAAAATTGTTAACCAGTAGACAGGGAGTAACCTCGGAGAGGGGTAAATAGAGCTTTAACGAATATAGGAATAGGGATAGAGGGAGAAGCCACTACCTCCAGAGATGATGTAGAAAACCCATGGAAGGAAGAAACATGGAAGGGGCCCTCCCTCCCACCAAAGGTGAGACTTGTGGTGGTGGCCTATTGGAGGCAGAGAGGTTTGCCGAGGTATGGCAGGCGAGGGCTGACCGGCAGGAGACTGTGTCCTGGAGGATGGCAAAATCTCACTGGGAAGTCACCCGGCTGTGCTCCAGGAGCCAGAAGAAAAACACTATCCACTCACTGACAAGCCCTAAGGGGCACTGGCTAACAGGATCGCAGAGCAGGACAGAGAAAGGTGTATTTGGGGCAGAGAAGCACTTAGTTAATAACAGGCACACACCCCATCTATGCTCTCAAACTTTAAAAAATTAATAGGGAATTTTTCTTATTTCTTATTTATGTATTTATAACAGTACAAAGGGGACTAGGATTAGGGTGGCCGTTGTGTTCTGGCTGTCCATGACGGTCACACGTCATGCTCATTGATCCAGTATTATTAGTTTTTTAATGGTTTATTAAATTTATTTTTGAGAGAGAGAGACTGAGTGTGAGTGGGGGTGGGGCAGAGAAAGAGGGAGACACAGAATCTGAAGCAGGTTCTGAGCTGTCAGCACAGAGCCGGATGCAGGGCTTGAACTCACAAACTGTGAGATCATGACCTGAGCCGAAGTCAGATGCTCCTGAGCCACCCAGATGCCCCTGACCCACTGTTATTGGCAGTGACCCTCTTGCTCCCAGAAATGTCCCTGTTTGGAGGATGAATTCATGCTACCTCCTGAAGTGTCGTTTTCTATTAAACTACTCCCACTGATAGTGGATAGAGGTGCAATAAACACACAGACACACACACAGACACACGCACACACACACATCTGCTTGAAGGCAATGAAGAGCTACTGAGGCAGTCGGGGTGTTGAGGGGCCACGACTTCAGGGAGAAGAGAAGTGCACTGAGGTGAGTGTGACCCCCTGAGAGGCTTTCCTCCCCTAAGCGTTGGCTGGCCTGTAAGTGGGAGAAACCAGAGGCAGAAAAGCTGGGCAGAGAGCAGCAGCAGTTCTCAAGAGTAATATATGATAAAAAAAAAAAAGTACATCTGAGTCTAAAAGAGCTCTTTAAATAAGTATATAATAAAAAGTCTAAGTAATATGAAACTACAGCATCATCATTAAAATGGCAGCATTTTTTTCTTTTTTTAAAAGTTTATTTTGAAACAGAGACAAAGCACGACCCAGGGAGGGGCAGATAGAGAGGAGAGAGAGAGAGAATCCCAAGCAGGCTCTGCACTGTTAGCTCGGAGCCCGATGTGGGGCTGGACCTCACCAGCCGTGAGATCGTGACCTGAGCCGAAGTCAGACAGTCAACCAACTGAACCACCTAGGAGCCCCTCCTTTCTTAATGGTACATAAAACAACCATATATTTTCCAGTTGTGGGCATCTTAGAGTTGTTGAAATACGGTATATTTGTTCCTATATATGAGTGTCTCCATAGGGAAGATTCCTAGAAGCAGATGCACTGGGTCAAAGGATACATGCATTTGATAGATCCTACCCAACGGTCTTAAAAACTAAACAAAACAAGTGTCCATTTCCCATACTCTTACCAACAATGGGTGTTAGCAGTCTTTTTGAGTTTCTTCTCATCTGATGGGATCTCACCATGTCTTCATTTCAGCTTCAATCCAGAGTGAAGGGATCTGTGTTTCCCCAAATTACATGCTCCACGGCTGCAATGTAACCGGTTCAGTCTGCCTCACTTTCTGGAGTCTGGGCCTTGAGACTTTCTCCTCCTAAGGGAAAATAAAGGGTCATTTCCCCACGTCGTGCTGGGGAGGATCGTGGACTAATTAGCACAGCAGGGGATCTCAGATGCTGCCCGATCCCAGGCATTCGGAAAGGCATTCAAGATGGTCCGCACTTGAGGTCCACACTTACAGGTGGCAGTGGCACCTTGTAAACTTCTAGTCTGAAAAAAAAGTATTCTTCAGACAACCTCCTGCCCCGTGAAAATGGGATCACTTTGGGAGCGTCCCGATGCGTGTTGACCAGCACCTGGAGCAGCATCTGAACGCCAGGTGTGTGCCTATGACTCAGCCACTCTGGTGGATCCGATGTGGGTTTTGGTGACTCTAGGGCGACGTTGTGTAGTCATATACTGCTTGATATATGCTCATAATGGAATGCTGGCTAAAAACATAAAATGTGAAAAGTTGGCTGAAATAAAGTAAATGAAGACCATCACATGAAAATTCTACAATATGACTCAAGATGATCTTTGTTCACTAGACATGCAAATTGCATTCAGCTGATCAAAATGTTTATCTGTCTCATCCTGATATCAAAAACCAAAGCCAAGGGATGCCTGGGTGGCTGAGTCGGTTAAGCAGCCGACTTCGGCTCAGGTCATGATCTCACAGTTTTTGAGTTCAAGCCCTGTGTCGGGCTCTGTGCTGACAGCTCAGAGCCTGGAGCCTGTTTCAGATTCTGTCTCCCTCTCTCTCTGCCCCTCCCCTGCTCATGCTGTCTCTCTCTCTCAAAAATAAATAAAACATAAAAAATAAATTAAAAAAACCCTAAAAACCCTTTTTTTTCTCAAAAAAGAGAAAATAGAGGACGATTAGATACAATACAGCCTTTCATTATTAGGAATAAACATGAGCCAGACCCACTTCATATTATTTTCAGAATGCTCCTTGTATATAGCAGGCTGAACCCTTCTGTTTTATCTCATCGTTTAGACATAAAAACAAGAAAGTAATAAAAATAAACCAGGTTTTTTCAAGTGCAAAAAGCATAAATTCCAAACATTCATTTAGAAAAGCAGTTTTTGTCTATTTTTGATGCTACAATGAGTTATTAAGTTTCATACATTGTAATATACATTTGTCCCAATGCCAAATATGATAAATGGTCTTTATTTATTTCTTCTTTTAAGTTTATTTTAGAGGGAGAGAGCATGGGAGAGGGAGAGATAAAGAGAATCTTAAGCAAGCTCCATGCTCCACACAGATCCCAATGTGGGCTTGATCCCACAAATCTGGGATCATGACCTGAGCTGAAATCAAGAGTTGGATGCTCAATGGACTGAGCCATCCAGGCACCCTGATAAATGTTCTTTTGAAAGTTATTTGTTAACAGCATTGTTGGTAAGAATGCAAACTGGTGCAGCCACTCTGGAAAACAGTATAAAGGTTCCTCAAAAAGTTAAAAATAGAACTACCTTATGATCCAGCAATTACACTCCTAGGTATTTACCCAAAGAATACAAAAATACCAATCCAGAAGGGATACATGCACTCCAATGTTTATAGCAACATTATCTACAATAGCCAAATTATGGAAACAGCCCAAGTGTCCATTGACTGATGAATGGATAAAGAAGATGTGGCGCACGCGCGCACACACACACACACACACACACACACACACACACAGAGAGGAATATTACTCAAGCATGAAAAAGAATGAAATCTTGCCATTTGCAACAACATGGAGTTAAAGAGTATTATGCTAAGGGAAATACGTTAGAGAAAGACAAATACCATATAATTTCACTCATATGTGGAACTTAAGAAACAAAAAAGCAAAGGGAAAGAGAGAGGCCAATCACAAAGCAGACTCTAACTACAGAGAACATACTGATGGTTACCAGAGGGGTTAAAACAGGTGATGGGGATTAAGGAGTGCACTTGTGATGAGCACAGGGTGATGTATGGAAGTGTTGAATCACTATATTGTACACCTGAAACTAATATTGACATAATTTATATAATTAGGTAGTAAAGGGAAATAGGTTGACTAGTCTTTATATTTTAAAGTTATATTGATATATTATATATTTAATATAATATATATTATATTATATAATTATATATTATATAGTTATATATTATATATTTAATATAAAATGTTTATATTTTAAAGTTACACATATGTCTAAAATAAATTTTATTTTAAAATAACTTATTCCACATCACAAAAATTATTAAATGATTAAATAATCTCAAGGTGTTGGCAAGTACACACATGGTGAAAAGACTTGGGCGGCTCAGTCGGTTAAGCGTCCGGCTTCGGCTCAGGTCATGATCTCACAGTACGTGGGTTCTGGATTTGAGAAGGCACTATGTATGGGTCCACAACTTTCTTGTTTATTAGGAAATTAACCTCTTTCACTTTACTTATTTTTAATTTTTATAAAATGTTAATTTATTTTTGAGAGACAGAGCAGGAGCAGGGCAGGGTCAGAGAAAGACTCCAGGCTCTGAGCTGTTAGGACAGAGCCCAATGTGGGGCTTGAATTCATGAACTGTGAGATCATGACCTGAGCCAAAGTTGGACGCTTAACTGACTGAGCCAACCCAGGTGCCCCATCCCTTTCAATTTAAAAATTAAAAATCTAGGGGTGCCCGCTGGCTCAGTGGGTGGAGCATGCAACCCTTGATCTCCAGGCAGTGAGTTTGAGCCCTGTGTTGGCTGTAAACATTACTTAAATAAATAAATTTAGAAAAATAGAATTTTAAAATTTAAAAAGTTATTCCCACCTCAGGGAAACCATGCAATTACCTTAACAGCCTGTTCCAACTTATTTATTTCAAAGTCTCACTCTCCACTGCCTCGAGGTACCCTGGACTTGGCCAGGCTCCAAGAACCCCTAATCCTTGCATGTTGTAAACATCTCTGCATCCTACTACCTGCCTAGTGTCTGATGGGATGTTGCAGGGGTGTTGACCATCTCCCTTTCTGAGCTCTTGCTCTGGATGTGTGTCTTACAGTTAAAAACCATCTGGAGAGTCTCACCTCTTTCTCTGGGTAAGCTTGTGGTATTGAGCTTCCTAAAAACATCACCTTCAGGAGGCCTCTGCCTTACACAGAACCTGTTACTGACTCCTCATTGTGTGCCTGATCAATCTAATAAATTGTGCTTGAATTTCAGGCCTTTTTACAATCCTACTCCTTGACACCTTCACCCTACCACAACCCATGATTGTAGGCAAGTCACCATTAAAGTGCCTACATATCTGATCTCTATTCTGCCTCCCATCACTTGTTTACACCCAATCCCCCCACCTATTACAGTGTTCTGTTGTTTGAACTTCTGGTTCTGGTCAAACAGGGTGACCAACATGCCAACAGAGACCCAGGAGACAATCTAGAGAGGCAACAGTGGAAGAAGACAGAGGGGGTGGGTGGTATTTTGTGGAGGTGGCTGCAGCTAACCCCCCAGCAGGATGCAGGTTGAACAATTAGGTTCAATAGGCACAGTGCCTAGAGCCCGCAAAAATGTTTACGTTGAAAATTCTTTAGAAATCAGAAGAAAAATAAATTAATCATGATGTAACAATAAATCCAGTCTGGATTATATTTGTCTTTATTTTGCAGTAGTGAAATATAATTAAAAAAAATTTTTTTTAATGGAGGAAGGGGTCCATGAACACAGAAGTGCTTAGTTATAATTTGGCTCCTGGGTACAGTGTTACACTGTTTGGTTTTAAAAAAAGAACTGGATATGCAGGTATTTGCGTGAGGCCTCTTGATTTTAAATATTAGGAACTAGTTTTAAAATTAAACAAACGTGTTATGGCCCAACAAAACAAGTGCTGCTTAGCCTGGACCCTCTCGAAGGCCCGGGCTATCGTGTGCCCGGAATGCCCGTGGCTTCAGACAATTTCGGGGACACGCCTTGTGCCGGCGCTCAGGACGGACAAGGGGACGCGGAAAACCTTCCGGGCAGACCACGCTCCGATTCTGAAGCCCCCGCTCTCACGGGTCCTGGAGTCCCCGCCGGCGGAGGCCGCCTTCGGCCCACCCCCGACCCCGGCGACGCCTGACTGCGCCACCGGACGGCTCCCGCTTACTTCCAGGGCGGCGCGGTGAGTCCGGGCCACCGCCTCCAGCTTACTGGTCACAAGGGGCGGGGGGCGGCCACCGGGAAAGTGCGGCCGACGAACCGAGGCCGCCCGGCTCCGCTCCACCCCTCGGCCCGCGTCACCACCGCACCGAGGTCCACCCGCCGGCCGCCAGCCCCGTTCCTCGCGGGGCCTGCTCACGGAGACGAAACTCCCGGAGACGCCAAGCGCAGCGCCGGGGCTCCTCCTCCCGCGCTGCCCAGCGAGGCAGGCTGCACTCATTTCAACGGCCCAGTGGCCTGCTCGTCACTGTCCAGCCGACTGGCCCTCCATCCCGGAGGGCGACCCTCGAAGGAGTCCCACACTTACATCGCCTAGGGCCGTGGGTCCCTTAGGGGCAGGCTGCTCGGGGCCCCGACCCTCTCCAGCCAAGCCGCCAGTGCGCATGCTCCGTCGAAGCCCGCACCGGGCCCGGGTGAACCCTGATAGAGCCATCGCGAGGCCGGCTAAGCGGAGCTCCAGTGGCGCAATCGGTTAGCGCGCGGTACTTATACAGCAGTACATGCAGAGCAATGCCGAGGTTGTGAGTTCGAGCCTCACCTGGAGCACGACCCTTTTGGACACCCTCAGCCCCCTTTTATCTCCTTGCCGAAAGGAACAAGTTTGTCTCTCTTTAGCGTTCTCAGTTCCCGGCTCTGCCTGCGTGCGCGGCCGCAGGCAAGAAGCAGCTCGCCCTGGCGCTTCTTATCCGCTCGCTGTGCAAGCTACTTGTTGCCCCCACGAACCATCCAGCCGCTCGAGCCCGGGCGATTGCAAACTGCTTCCTCCTACCTCTCTTCCTAGGCCTTTTCTTTAACGGCATCCAGTCCCCGGCCACAGTAGCGGCTAGCGGCGGTGTGAACCGGAGATCCAGGGGCGCCGCACGGGTGGTGGGGCCTCGCGTGGACATACGGGTCAAAAATCTACGGGGCGTGCGCGAGCTCCTGGCGCCGGGAAAAGGTCCGGCTTTCAGTCCGCTGCCCCTCGCCCAGGGCAGGGTGGGGCGTGGCTCCGCGCGCCTTCGGTCGCGGGTCGTGAGCAGGGCGACCACTCCCGGGAGTTGGGGCTAGGGGCTAAGAGAAGGGCGAAAGTGGAGCACCCCATCCCTTCTCTCCTAACTGCAGACACTCGGAGACTGCCGGCCCTTCTTCGCTCCCCAGGCACACAGGCCTCACTGAGCGGACGTGCAGAGTTTGGGATGTGTGCACTGGGCGTTCCCCTCTCCCCATTCTGTGCCTCCTCTTCCCGGTGTCAGTCTGCGTGGTGCAATTTGCCGGCAGACCGGAGAGCAGACGTCTTCAAAAGGTGTCCGAGTGGTGGATGTCCTTTCATGCATGTCACAAATGCCAGGTTCAGAAGCCCTCCCGAGATGGGTAGGGGGGGCAGGAAATCTGGTGTGGGTTTTTGTTGTTGTTGTTGTTGTTGTTGTTGCAGCCAGCACTCCTCTGAAGCGTGCCAATGGGCTGGTAGGGGCCCCACATCCCCAGGAGGTGTGGGCAGAGCAGAGAACAAGTTTAGTTGGGGTGAGAGTCGTCCCAAACGCGTTCTCCCGAGAGAAAGAGTGGTTTCTGCTGTTTTTATGGACAGGAGAGTAGTTAAATCCTGGGATAGAAATACTACCTGGAGCGTTGAGAGGCAAGACCTAGAAGGCTCAGAGAAAGTACATGGAGGGTGGAGTTCTTGTTCATCTCCTCTGCTACTAACCCCAGCCCCAGATTGAGGATGGAGAGCCTCATGCCCACTGAAATGCGAGAAAGTCTGGCCTCCTCATCTAACCTGAGGCCAGGCCCTTCAGCTAGAGCCTTCTGCTTACAGGTTCAGCCCCAGCAGATGGGAAGAAATCTAGCCCAGGCCTGGAGACAATATCTGTCCATTAACAATAATAAGCAGAAAAGTTTGCTTAAGTTAAAAAAAACCAGTTTTAAGAAATAATTCACATACCATTTTAAAGTGTACAGTTCAATGGATTTTAGTATATTTACGGTGTTCTGCAAACATCACTACAGTCAATTTTAGAACATTTTCAGCACCTCAGTAAGATACCCCATATCCTTTACCTATCACCATTGGCTCCCCACTCCAGCCCTAAGCAACCACTAATCGACTTTTTATCTGTATACATTTTCCTATAGCAGATCTTCGTATGAATGGAATCATAGAACATGTGGTCTTTTGTGACTGGCTTCTTTCAGTTAGCCTAATGTTTTCAAGATTCATCCATGTCCTACCCTGTATCACTACTTAATTTTTTTTATAGCTGAATAATATTCCATTGTATGGATTCTATTTGTTTTTGAACAACGGTGAAAAGGTTGGCATTTTTAAAATGCTGAAAACTCTTTTTTTAAAAGGAATCGATTATAAAAATACACAAAGCATAAAAAGGATCTGTCTTGCCAAGTGTGTTTCTGACTGTCACAGGTAACTCACTGCAAGAACTGGTTGGATACTTCTGAGAGCTGAGCACAGAACAGGTTCCCTACATGGACAGAAAGAAAAGAAGGTAAGAGCATTCTGCCCAACTTCCCATCCATGTCGGAGTCCCTTCTACAGAACCCCAGCTTCTAGTTGAAAACTTCTGGCATCAAAATGTCTTTTCTTCACAAGGCAACCCATTCTACTTTCTGTCAACTCTCAAGGTTAGACCTTTCTCTTAAATATTGTTTCTGTCCCTGTTAGTTATTGTGGGAATGGCGGTGCTTTGGGGAGCTCTTTTTCTGGTTAAACGGTGAGGTGGGAAGGAAGGAAGTGAAATTAGTTGCCCTTTCTTTCTTTAGTCTAGAAATCCCCTGCTAGGAAATTAGTAGTGGGTTATAAACAGACAAATAGACTGGCAGATGTGTAATCTAACATCTTAATGTGACATTGATTGGATTTTTAAAGCCTGTGATAGGTGACAAAGATCAAGTCAGGATATTTTGCGAAAATGCTTTCAAAACCATACAGTGCCATACAGATGGGAGGAGGAGGCATTATTAACACCACAAGATTGGTGGATTAGGCCTGTGTATGATGTAGAGTGGCTTTAAGGAGGAAGATGTGTAAGTACGAGTTGGATGAACTTGGAAGGTAGGGTGAAGTTACAGGTGATCTCTACCAGGAGAGGAGCATGACACACCCTGGGCTGACATTAGCTTTCTAGTTACTTTGGATGAAGACAGGCTTATTGTGCACGAATCAAAGCTGGAAGGGAGTACAAATTCCATAGAATTTGGAGGACAAGTAAAGACAATCCAGAGACAAATGTTTCTGACAAATGACAAGATGCAATTTGACAGAGATAATTGTACGCCTATGTTCAGTTCAGTGTTCAGTGTGGGGGGATGTCTGGCTTGACAGCTGTTTGCATGTAAAGGGTCTGGGGATTTCAGATGTATGCGACCCCAGTTGTCCCAGCATGTGACCCAACTGCTAAAGATATCAACAATTATTAATGCATCCCAGCACTGTATAATGCATTACATGGTGTGGTGTCAGAGATCACAAAACAGCAGTCCGTGGAACAAATCTAGCCTCCCGACAGGTTTTGTTTGGCTTTTTACCACTGAGTGGCCAAGCATTTAAACAATTTTTAATCGTTTGCCTACGTGTTGGGAGATTTTACTGAAATGTCCAGATTTCAACTTTCTTTTTTTAAAATTTTTAAAAATGTTTATTTACTTTTGAGAGAGAGAGAGAGAGATAGCATAAGCAAGGGAGGGTCAGAGAGAGGGAGACACAGAATCTGAAGACAGGCTTCAGGCTCTGAGCTAGCTGTCAGCACAGAGCCTGATGTGGGGCTCGAACCCATTATCACTGGATCATGACCTGAGCCAAAGCCGGACGCTCTACCGACTGAGCCACCCAGGCGCCCCTAGATTTCAACTTTCTAATGAAAAGTCAGAAAAGTTGGCCATCTGGGACGCCTGTTCCCACATGGCAACATTAGCTGCCCCCTTTGGATTGCGCATGTGGTCTTCTGTTCTCCCGGGTCCCCCCACTCTCCATGAATCCTCAGCACACAGGTGGGTACCAGCTGCCACTGCTTTCACCTGCTTGTGTTACTGTTTTCTTAACCCCTGGCTCCTTTCTCTCCTGTGCACCCTGCAGACACTGACCCTGTGGTCTCTGTGTGGATCACGGAGGGAATCTGCCTGCTGAACTCTCAGTAGGTCAGAACTGGCCCCAGGGCTGGGCTCTGTATGGAGACAGCCTATTTAAAATTCAATGGAACACAACCCCAGTTCTTTATTATGAAAGATAATAAAGTAGGGGAGATATTTGCCCTCCCACCCCATGTTTCCATCCATATTACTTCTAAAGTTTGTCAGCACTGTTTCCTCTATACATTTCCACAACATTCTCCTCTACCCATGTACCGTGGTCACTGGACTATTTTAAAGGAAATCCCAGATATGGTTTCATTTAACTTGTGAACACTTCAGTATCTATACCCAACAGCTAACCACTCTTTAAAAAAAGCATAACTACAGTATCATTATTACACCTTGTAAGATTAATAATAATAAATCTCCTGCATCACCTAATACATAGTCGCTGTTCAAATTTCCACTTATCTCTGGTAATTTTTCAATTGGTTTGCTTAAATCAAGATCCAAACAAAGTGCACACATTGCATTTGACTAACATATCTCTTAAATTTCTCTTAATTTAAACCAGTTCCGTCTCTCCCTACTCCCTTTTATGATATTTATTTGTTGATCTGTAGAATTTGCCACAGATTTTGGCTCACTGCACCCTCAAGGCATCCTTCAACAAGTTCTTTAATCCCTCCTGATAATTAGCTCTAGAAGCTCGAGAATATTCAGATTCAATTTTTTTTGCAAAAATATATTATAGGTGGTACTATGTACTATTGCATCACAAGAGAAAGTACATAATGTTCCACATTTCATGATGTTAATTTTATCGATGACTTCAGATATAGTCAACCTAATCCATCCATTATTAAATTCTGCATCAGCCTCTAACCTAATGGTTTCAGCAGCCATGGATGCTCTTTGTCTAGACTTACTATTTTTTTAAGGATTACACAACAGTGATGTTCTAATTCTATTATTCCTTCTGTATTTATGACTGTGATTCTAAAAAATACCCCCCCTTTTTTATTAACTATTTAGTTTTCCTCAAGCACAATTCACTTTAGAAAAGCCTGGATAATATTGTTTGATTCTTTTCATTTTTCTACTAATCTTTAAGAATAATGAGTTGATGCCCTAGCAACTCCCGAAGGTGACCAATTAGTTTTTTATTTTACAGGGTTTTTTTTTTTTGAGTGATAATTTACATACAACAAACTATAGTAATGATGTTGAGTAGCATTTGAGTGCTGATTAGGCATTCATGTATCTTCTCTGGTCAATTGTCCATTCAAATCTTTTGCCGTGTGTGTGTGTGTGTGTGTGTGTGTGTGTGTGTGTGTGTGTGTTTTCATTATTGAGTTGTAAGAGTTTTTATATATTGCAGATATAATTACTTTGTTGGAAAATAATTTCTCCCAGCTTGTGGTTTGGGGTTTTCTTCTTCTTCTTCTTTTTTTTTATGAACTTGCTCAAAATGGGGTTTGAACTCATCACCCTAAGATCAAGAGTCACATGCTCTACCAACAGAGCCAGCCACATGTCCTGTGTTTTCATTTTCTTAACAGAGTCTCTTCAAGAGAAAACTTTTAAAATTTTGATGAAATTCAAACTATCATATTTTTTTAAATTATGGATGGTATTTTTGGTGTCATATCTAAGAAATCTTTGCCTAACTCGAGGTCACCAAGATTATATTCTATGTTTCAGCTCTTACATTTAGAAGTGAACTTTTGTGTGTGATGTAAGTAGAGGTCTAATTTTTTGTGTATGGATATTCAATTCTAGCACCATTTATTGAAAAGCATAGCCTTTCCTGATTGAATTGCTTTGACACCTTGTCAAAAATGAATTGACCATAAAAATGTGTTGGTCTTTTGCTGGACTATCAGTCTAGTCTATTGACCTAAATGTCAGGTGGTTTTATGCCAACGCCACACTGTATTGATTACTATAGGTTTGGAAACCAGATAAAACAATTTTGTTCTTTTTCAAAACTGTTTAGTCCATTCTAGGTCCTTTACCTTTCCATATAAACTTTAGGATCAGCTTACCATTTTCTATGAAACATCCTGGGACTTCTATAAGAATTCCATTGAATTTATTGATCGATTTAGGAGAATTGCCTAATTAATAATATTGAGTCTTCGGATTCCATAAATAAGGTACATCTCTTTGATTTCTTTCAGCAATGCTTTGTAGCTTTCAGGGTGTAAGTCTTGTATTATTTCTTTGTTAAATATTTGGCAGAATTCACTAGTGAAGCACTGCGTGGGTCTGCGATTTTCTTTGTGGGAAGGTTTTATTTTTTAAACCTATACATTTAATTTATTTAATAGATATGGGACCATTCAGGTTACCTATTGTTGCGTGAGCTTTGGTATTTTGTGTTTTTTAAGAAATTTGTCTATTTCATTAAATTTGTTGAATTTATTGGCATAAAGTTATTCGTAATATTCCCTTCTTGTCTTTAGGATTTATAGTGATGTGCCTGCAAATTTCTGATACTGGTAATTTGTGTCTTTTTCTTTTTCTTTTTCTTTCTTTTTTTTTCCTGATCAGTCTGATGAGACGTTTTTCACTTTATCTTTTTCAAATATCCAGTTTTAAGTTTCATTGATTTTCTCTGTTGTTTTCCTGCTTTTCATTCGATTCCGATGTACAGGAAGAAAATGTGTGTCATGCTGTTGTTGGGAAGAGCGTTTTGTCAATGTCAATGATACCAAGTTGGTTTCTAGTGTTGTTCTACATCTTTGGTTTTCTGTCTACTTGTTCTATCTTTGAGAGAAGGGTATGAAAATAAGCAACTACAATCCTAGATTTTTCTGTTTCTCCTTTTAGTTCTACCTTTTTTTTTCCTGCTTCAGGTAGTTTGTGACTCTCTTATTGGCTACATCAGTTTAGTTTAGGACCATTATGTTCTCATGATTCATTGGCCCTGCTATCGCTGTTGATGCTTGATCTGTCTCATGTTTGGCCAGAGAAAGTGCCATCCAGTTGGCTCCTGAGGATTTTTTTTTTTTGACATAATCTTAGATCTTTGATAGTCTTCTTGTTCCCGGCCTGACAAGATATTCCAAAACACATTTTGTACTGTTCTTTCTCCAATCCTGGAATTGGCCATTTCTCCTAGGAGTCGGCTTCTTTTTGTTGGGAAATGTTGTTTAGGAGACCACAATCTGTGTGCAAGAGTTGATTATTGCTACTCTATGGTTGTCATATTTTCAAGGCCTTTTCAGTGGACAGAACTAGGAAATGCATACTTTTTAAAAAGAGAAAAATACAGGTGCAGCCTGGGTGGCTCAGTCAGTGAAGCGTCCGACTTCTGATCTTGGCTCAGGTCATGATCTCATGGTTGGTGAGATGGAGCCCTGCATCTGGCTCTGCACTGACAACAGGGAGCCTTCTTGGGATTCTTTGTCTCCCCCTCTCTCTGCCCCTTCCAGCTCTCTCTCTCTCTCTCTCTCTCTCTCAAAAATAAATAAACATTAGGGGCGCCTGGGTGGCTCAGTCGGTTAAGCGGCCGACTTTGGCTCAAGTCATGATCTCACGGTTGGTGAGTTGGAGCCCCGCTTCGGGCTCTGGGCTGACAGCTTGGACCCTGGAGTCTGCTTTGGATTCTGTGTCTCCCTCTCTCTCTGCCCTCCTCTGCTCATGCTCTGTCTCTCTGTCTTTCAAAAATAAATACATGTTTAAAAAAAAACATAAAAAAAGAATTAAAAAAAGAAAAATACAATCTGAGTTTACAGTGATATTTCCATTTCAAATGTAAAATTACAGAATTTATGCTGTTAAATTTTATATTTGGATGTCTTTTCTCTTGTTCTGAAAATATTAGTTCTTTACAACTCTTACATAATTACTTAATTTACTTATTTGCTTTATCCTGCTATACATACACACAATAGTCTCAAAATAATATTATCGATATTATTTCTCACAATAAGATTATTGATTGCAGTTTAAGATTTCTTTTGTCCTTAATTTATATTCAAAATGCAGTATCCAATGTATTATGTTTTACAGTTAAAGTAGTTGTTTCTATTGTGGCTATGTTACCAACTTGATAAAAAGTGAGGGCCATTTGATTCAGTTTGTTTGACGTTTTTAAGGATTCCTTTTTTCTTCTTTTTTCACTTATTTATCTAAAATATTTACATGCTTACAAAGTTAAAACTATAAAACAACGTTTATTCAGAGAAGTCTAGCTTATATCCTTGTTCCTTAATCCTGTTTCCTCCTTCTCTCTATAGGTAGTAATTTAAAAGTTACTGGTTTGAAAAAAATACAAATAAAATTACTTTTCTGTTTTACCCTTTTATTGTTTGTTTTAAAAAATACAGGCAAATACACATTTATGTTTGGGTCCCACTTTCTCACCTTATTCTAAAGCTATCCCAGGGACACCTGAGTAGCTCAGTCTGTTGAACATCTGACTCTTGATTTTGGCTCAGGTCACAATCCCATGTCATGATCTCATGGTGAGATGGAGCCCCGCCTTGAGCCCCAAGTCAGGCTCTGCGCTAGGCATGGAGCCTGCTCGGGATTCTCTCTTCCTCTGTCTACTCCTCCCCTGCTCTTGCATGCTCTCTCTCTCTCTCAAAAAAAAAAAAAGGGGGCAGGGTGGGGGGCACCTGGGTGGCTCAGGTTATAATCTCAGAGTTCGTGAGTTCGAGCCCCCATCATACTCTGTGCTGACAGCTCGGAGCCTGGAGCCTGCCTCAGATTCTGTCTTCCTCTCTCTCTCTGCCCCTCCCTCCACCCCCGGCTTGTGCTCTGTCTCTGTTTCTGTCTCTGTCTCTCTCAAGAATAAATAAACATTAAAAAAAAATTAAAAAAATTAAAAAATTAAAAAGAAAAACCCAAAAGCTATCCTATTCATCTGATATCACTAACAGTATATTCTGCAGATCATTTTAGCGTTGCCGACAGAACTCTTCCTCCTTTCTTAGTACAGCAGTGTGGTGCTCTGTTCATGTGGGTGGGCCACCGTTTCTTCAGCAGGCCTCTACTGATGAACACTCGGGTGGTTTTCAGTCTTCTGGTTTCATAGATTCTGATGCAATGAAGAGATGTATTCACATTGCTTTGAATTTTTGGCCAGTGTATCTTTGAGATAGGTTCTAGATGTGGGAGTACTGGTCCAAGGGGTAGATTTCTATCTATAAAATATAGATAATTGGTAAATAATAATTTATATTATATATAAGGTATGTTACATATAATTTATAATGTTCCATAATATGATGTTATATATAAGATATATATTACATATCTATTTTATATACATGGAAAATTTTGCAGATGTGTGAAAATGCCTTTAAAGAGGGTTTCTAATGTGATCATCCATGAGTGTGAAGCCTCTAGAATCCACCTCACCAGTGCAGTGGCTGAAAGGTGGGGGTTGACGGATGCTGGTGGGGCATTCACTCATTCTCCAGTTCCAGGGCCCCCCCCCCCCCGAATGCCTGTCCCCAACACTTCCTAGAGGCTCTGACATGAGGCATGGCTGGCACGATGGAAAGCATCTCAGCTTTCAGGGGTGGCCTGGAGACAATCCCAGACTTAGCAGAAGCCCAAGAGACTCCCCCCACTCAGCCCTGCCTGGTGCTTCTGGCCCTCGAGTCTGTCCTGTGTCCCCTTCAGCTTCACCTTTTAGCCTTATAACATTTGAAGTTGTTGAAAAACTTTTTATTTTATTTAATTGGTTGTTATTGTATAATCTGAATAGTCCCTAATTATTCTTATTTTTAAAACAGTTTTGTTCTGTTGTAACCATTTCATTCCTTTACACACGCCCGCCCCTCGTGAATGAGGATGTGCTTTTTCTTTAAAAGTTTAATGACAGGGGCGCCTGGGTGGCTCAGTCAGTTGAGCATCCGACTCTTGATTTCAGCTCAGATCAAGATCCCAGGGTCGTGGGATCAAACCTGCGCTGGGCTCTGAGCTGAGCACCGAGCTGCTTAAGATTCTCTCTCTCTCTCTCTCTCTCTCTCTCTCTCTGTGTCTCTTTCTCTCTCTCTCCCACCCCCCTGCCTCTGTCCCTCACTGGAGCTCGCTCTCTCTCTAAAACAGACAAACAACTTTGATGACACCTTTCCCTCTGTACTTTGTCTTTTATTTCCTCTTAGCTTTCTTTTAACTTTTTCTTCTGAATTTATTTTTATCTCATCGATTTTCTTCTCCTTCTTAACTTAAATGGTAAAACTGGATTCTCTTTAAGTGTTTTTATGCTCCCTGCTGGCTGGCCGGCCGGCCCCTGGGAGCATAGGTAGGTAGCTGGGGTGGTGTCCACGCGGTGTGGAAAACCAGGTGGGCTGTGGAGCTTTCCTCCTTCCGTTGGCCTCCAGTCTTTCCCCACCAAGTCCTTGATTCAACAATCGCTAATGTTAATGATCTGGGGGACTAGATGCCCCTCCTACTCCCATAAGATTAAGCCATTCATGATGACCACAGTTGAAACTCCAAGGAATCTGGATCCTGGAGAAAAGTGGGCTGGAAAGGGATGTATGTGTTGCTTTCAAATATCTGTGAGAGGAGTCGACATATTCACTGTTGACCTAGAGGAAAAGAACATGAACTTAGAACCACAGCCCATGGGTGATGATAAGAAAGGACATTTATTTTTAAAACAATCGACACCGTTGAGAAATGGGATGGGTTGACTGGTGAAGGAGTACATTTCCCAGATTCACAGGTGATGGAGCAGGAGCTTGGATGTTGTAGAAGAGAATCTTGCATTGGTGGTGGGGCGGTGTGTGAGTGAGGCTTCCAAGATCTCTTTTTGCTTTAAAATTCCTACTTCTGTTTTCAGAAAATGAGATTGTGCAGTAGATTCTGTTACTATGTTCCCAGCATCTATTTCCCCTTTCTTCTATTTACAACATACTGTGCCCCTCTGCACATGATGGGCACCCTCCCCCAGCCTGGACCAGGCATACTACCAACTGCACGATGACTGGTTCAGAGATGGGCACGTGACTCAGAGGGCCGCCCCCCCCCCCCCATCAGAGTTTCCATCTTGAGCTATGCGGGAAGAGTCCTTTGCTCTTTCTGTTTAGAAACATAAGAAATAGGAATCTAGAGCTTCCTGCTGCCCCCAGCAGGTGTCTTTCTAGCAGGCATCCAGGCCGAGCTATTTGGCCTGCGGGAAAGAAGGCTACAATTAATGAGACAAGGAGAAGAGATAAAGAGGTCTGAAAGTGTTTGCATCTCTGATTCTTAAGATTAGCCTTACCAGTTCTCTTCCTGTGGTTTGATTGTTAGCACTGGAAAAGTGCCCTTTTGCTTTAGACAGTCAGACTTGGGTTTCTGTCACT
This sequence comes from Cryptoprocta ferox, assembly GCA_028646485.1. Lineage (NCBI taxonomy): Eukaryota > Metazoa > Chordata > Mammalia > Carnivora > Eupleridae > Cryptoprocta > Cryptoprocta ferox. The sequence goes on from JAQQST010000214.1 coordinate 75,793, forward strand.
TGTAACCAAAAGGGGACTTTTTAAAAAATGTTTATTTTTGAGAGAGACAGTGACAAAGTCACGAGCAGGGGAGGGGCAGAGAGACAGGGAGGCCCAGAATCTGAAGCAGGGTCCAGGCTCTGAGCTGTCAGCACAGAGCCAGACTCAGGGCTTGAACTCACCAACCATGCAATCATGACCTGAGCTGAAGTCAGATGCTTAACTGACTAAGTCACCCAAGTGCCCCCCAAAAGGGGTCTTGACTGACACGATTGTTATTGTATAAAACATCATTTTACACTGATGACCAATTTTTCAAATTTCTCTCTTCCTTTTTTTTTTTTTTTTTTTTTTTGAGAAAGAGAGAGTGAAAGAGCATGAGCTAGTGCACACAGCAAGGGAGGGGCAGAGAGACAGGGAAAGAGAGAGAATCCCAAGCAGGTTCTTCACTGTCAGTGAGGACCCAGATGTGGGGCTCGAACTCACTTACCATGAGATCATGACCTGAGCTGAAACCAAGAGTCTGATGCTTAACCGACTGAGCCACCAGGCACCACCAATTTTTCAAATTTCTTAATGAGAATTCCTTTCAGAAAGAAAAGGCAGCATCTACTTACAGCTAAACTAAAAATTACTGCAATCTTTCACACTATTAAGCTGGCCTGGGGGTAAAGTTAATAGAGGGTTCTGTGTACAAAGCCCAGCCCTCTCTATCAGCATGCCTGCCATCTTCACTTGGATGACCCAAGCACAGCACTTGAGGGGCGCATGGGTGGCTTAGTCGGTTAAGAATCTGAGTCTTGGTTTCGACTCAGGTCGTGATCTCATGGTCGTGGGATTGAGCCCTACATCGGGCTGTATGGTGACAGCACAGAGCCTGCTTCAGATTCTCTCCCTGCATCTCTCTCTGCCCCTTCCCTGCTCACTCTCTCTCTCAAAATAAATCAATAAATTTAAAAATAAAATAAAAACATAACACTTGAGCTTTTCCCTCCCAAGCCTGCTCCTCCCCTAGTCTTTCCCAACCCACGAAATGCCCTTGTCATCCATTCACCTGGGTTCTAAGTGACACACTGAGGAGGCAGCCTTCCTTGTACCCCTTTGCTTCCCCATCTCTAATCCACCAGCAAGTCCTGTGTCTCCCTCTGGAACTTCTGTCCATTTGCACTTCCTGTCATCTCCTACTTGGACTATTGCAGTAGCCTCTTAGCTGACTCCTTACTTCCCACTTCTTGGTTCTTTCTGGTCCTTTGTCTACACAGAAGCCCAAGTGAACTTTTAATAACATCAATCAGATTCTGTCATTTCCTTGCTGAAAACCATTAACAACTTTCCATTCCATGCAGAATAAAATGCAAAGGCCTGCAGTGGTCCAGAAGGCCCTGCATGCCTGGACCGGCTCCTGCCCACCTCCTCAGCTCCTGTCCCTCTGTCTCTGCTTATTGTGCCCCAGTCACTCTAGTCTTTTTCTTGTTTCTGCTTCAGGACTCTTTCTTCTGGAACACTTTCATCCAAGTCTTAGGGTGGCTAGCTCCTTAACCTTCAAGGCTCAAATATCAACTCCTCAGAGATGCCTTTGAACGTGCTGTACTATTTACTACTATATATTTACTACTATATACAGTATTTACTACTACTATTTAAAATTATTGTGCTTATATAAATGGTAATCGCTTATTCCCCATCATTAGGATGTAAATTCAGGGGCCAGGCCAACTGATGCTCAACAAATCATTAATAAATAAATGGAAGGGTAATAGAGGAGCAACACATGGGTGCAGACTGTGAAGCGGAGTAGACAATACAGTCCCATTGCTGCTGGTTTGCTTTGCAGATCCAGGTCCAGACCCCGGTTTTTTGAAAGTTTGTGGGAGTCTTTCCAAGGTCCGTCATTGCGTGTGTCATGCCTTAGGTGGCTTCCTGTCTAGTTGATGAGTACTGTTGTCACCAGAAGCAGAGTGTTGAGGTAGTGACTGGTGTTGACAAGAATCACCTGGGGAGTGTTGTAATGCAGATTCCTGAGCCCAGTGAAGCCCCAGGGCTGGACTTTGGGGAAAGGTAAGGAGGGGGCGATCAGCTCATCCAGGTTGGCCCAGAACATCCCCAGCTTTAGCACTGAAGGTCCCTTGCTCTCTGAAAATCCATCAGTCCCTGGCAAACCAGGAGGGTTGGTCACTCTAAACAAGATGTTCAGAGAGAGGCAGAGAGCATCAGATGAAGTTAGCTGGGAATGGTTTCTTGGAGTTGCTGAGGTAGAATCATTTCTCATCTTAGGCTTTGGGTTTTGGCTGTCCTCTCAGGCCTGCTGTGGGGTAAGTCTGGGTTTTCCAGACACCAAGCTGGCACAGAAAGGAAAGGAAACCATTGTTTTTTGAATACCTACAGTGAGCCAGCTGCTGATCTAGGACCTTTATTAGCTAATGTATTCCTTGGTAGCCTTTTTATTGTACCCATTTTATAGGCAGGACACTGAGGCTCGTGAGGTTATGTAATTGCCTGAGCTCAGACATCTGCCAAACAGAGAACATAGGAGTACCAAGTCTTCCTGACACAGAAGACCAGGCCCTTTCTAGGTGTTTTGCTTTGTGTATGGGTGTATGTGTCAGAAATGTGGCTGGGACCTCAGCTCAATAGTTGTCCTCAGTCCTCAGGGTTGGGCTTCTCCTGTGGTCTAGGGAAGGCCTCAGGGACTGGACAGCGCAATAGTTAAAGAAGTTTCTTTGGGCTGGCTCTGGGCTGGCTGCGCAGGTGGCTCTCTACCACGAGATGGTGCTGTGGCTCTGCCTTAGAAGGCTCCCCCCCAGCACTATCGCTGGTGCAGAGCCCGCCAAGCGACCAGCCACTGGGCCTTATTTAATCTGCAGCCTGTAGGCAGCCTAGGGCCTATCCACAGCTTTCTGGCTTTTCTGGACTTTGGAAGGACAAGCAGAGAGCGGAGAGGTCAGGAGGTTGGTCAGGAGAGGAGGGGGCAGAGTCTTGGCAGTGAGGGTGACCAATGAGCACAGCTGTCAGGAGGAGGGGGAGAGATTGCCGTACTGGAACTAATGGTTTATAACATGGGCCCACATCATCTGTCGGTGTGCACAAAACACATCAGGACAAGTGGACTTGCTCCCCCATGGTGGGAGTTGGGGGAGGGATGGGGCTTGGGCCGAGAAGTGGTGGCTTTTCTGTCCTATAGACAGGCCAAGGTAAGGCTTCAGCTGGAAAGGCTCGGAGGCAGAGGTGGCCGGGGTGCCCCCAAGCTGGGGGCAGAGATAGCCCCCAGTCATCTGCCTGTTTTTACCCTGCTGATCACAGGATATCCTCAGTGAGGGGCATAGGAAAGGTCCCCATGTGTCCTCCAACTGCCCTTGCCATTTGGGAAAATGGCTTTGAGGGTGCTGGCCCTCCGGATCCCTCACTCTCTTATCATCTATTTTTTATATCAGGACGCAGGCCTTCTAGATTCTTACCAAAAAATACCACAACAACAAACTTTTAACTCTTTTTCAAAGCCCACGCCAGTGCCACATGGTGACTTGCTGTGGATTAGCTGCCTAACAGTGGGTTTGGCCTGCACACTGATGTCAGAATGTGAAATAGTGTCTGCACTGTAAAGCCACAAATGCATCTTTAGCACCTTGGCACTGGGGAGTTGAGCAAAGCGGCATCGAGTGGGGGACCGTGTAGGAGTGCTTTCAGAAAGAGGGGTGCTTGGCAGTGAGACAGGGGAGCAAAAAGCAGAGATGAGGTTGTTGGATACAAACTTAATCAGTTTTACAATCTACCTTTCCCTGGTCTCTGGGCCCAGTGTGGTGACAGATATTCCCTTTAGGAATTTTTTTTAATATTAAATTTTCATTCATCAACTCTTCACATAGAATCAATGAAAATATTTTGTTTCATTTATATTTATAGTGTCATTTCCCCCCTTTTTAATTCAATAGGTAGTATAGTCACAGATTCAAAATTCAGAGGGTTCAAAATAAGTAACCTTTTCCTGTTTAATGTATAAACAAACAACCTGATGTTCCCAACAGAAAAACAGCAAGGACATTAAAAGACAGTTTGTGAACAAAACATGTTAAGGTGTCACCCTTATTGTTGCAAAAACTCTCCCTAGCCCCCTTGCCCCCGGATTTTGAGAACTTTTTGACATACAGAAGTTTCAACTTTTTGTTGTCAGGTCTTACCCTGTATGATTGATTCTGTGCATGGAAAGTCAGTGCCCATCCTGAGATGAGTTAGACAGTCTTTTTCTTCAGTTCTTTCTCATGCCTTCCTAGTTTGGTCTCTGACCCTCCTTAGAGATGTTTCTTTTAGTGATGTGATTATGAGACAGAGCAGAGGGCTGGGTTGGCTGCCTGAGGGTGGTGCCTTTGGAGGCCAAATGGCCTCAGACCGCAGCCCTGGCTCTGGACCATCCATCATCTCCCCGTGTGGCAGTTTATCATGGCGGGACAAGCAGCCTGGGAAGGACCACCCTCTGGAAGTGGAACTTCCTGCTGGAGAAGAGGGCCTGGAGGAGCTGACCTTGCCATGGGGACTTGGGACGGGAGAGACTCTGGTCACTGTCTGAGCATCCTTGTCAGCTGGTCCTTGGGCACAGGGAGCGGATTGTGGGCAATTCTGGAGGACAGCCTGTGACTTGAGGAGTCCTGCCCACCAGACTGTGGGGCAGAGCTGGAATCCATACCCTGAAGACTTGGGAACCAGGGAGGACATAGACTGAGAACTCTGAACAGGGACCAAGGTGGGCCCGGGGTGGGGGGAGGGCGTGGACCTTTTGGGGGATGGAGGAGCCCAGTTAATCAAGACAGGCATTGGTCAAGGTTGCCCTGGTAGCCAGCCTGCCCTTGGCATTTCAGAATATGGAGCTGCAGTAGTGAAATGGTCCATCCAGTAATGTGTGTGTGAACTCTTAGGAAACAAAATCATTGTGGGCATGTATCAGGCCCTGAGCCAACTGTAGGGGTGTCATTACTGCCTAGTGCATTGGTCCCAGAAGGAAGATGCAGATGCCCCCTCCCTCCCTTACACCATCTCCCTGGATCTTGGAGATGGCCCAATCAACCTCATCCATAAAGGGGCCCCTCTCGTTCCAAATGCTCCAAATGTTGCCTTTAAGCCATCTCCCCATCATGTGACTTCAGATGGCATTCTGCTCTTTCTAGGGCATCAGTTTCCTCATCCATAACATGAGATGGTGATCCTGCTCCAACCTACAAACCAAGTGGCCAAATGAGGGAATAGGTGGGCACTGTTCTGGAAAAAGGAAAGTGAGTTCTCTGAGTGCAAGATTTTGAAGTGTTTCCACCCGAGGCCATGGAACGTGGCTCCACAGCTGGACTGTCTCTCACCAGGACTCCAGCAGGTGGCAGCATTGCCCTCCCCCTGTGCTGATCACTCCCTGGGCCTCTCCTCCCAGACGCTGGTGTGTAAGACCTTGGACCTCACTCAGTCCACACCCCACAGTCCCACCTCCCCTTGTGGGGTGGGGAGGGATCTGAGCGGCCTCTGAGACAGTGGCCAGAGCTGGGAGCCCGAATGCCCTGGACAGGAAGGGCCTGGAAAGAGAATTAAAATCTTGTTCTTTTCCTTCAAAACAGCACAGACAAGCCAGGAGGAGGAGACCTGGTGTGCGTGAGCCCAAGAAGGCTGATGTGCACACTTGGGCGGAAGGGAGACCTTGTCCTGCTCTGCCATGACCCGTTCCACACTGCCTGGAGGTGGCAGTTTAGGATCCAGAGGCAAGGACTAGCCCTCTGCTGGGTCTTTGTCTTTAGCCAGAAAAGCCAGCTGGCATTTTAGTGGGGGCAAAGGTGGGTGAGTCCTCTGTTTTTGTGTGTGCCAAAGGGTTGAAAATTTAACTCGCATTTCAGTTCATCTGTGCAGTAAAGAAGTAATTTATTTATTCATCTCTAATGAATGTGGCCTTTCTCCCACCCCCTACCTGATGATTAGTGAGAAAAACAACAAAATATTCAACTTGATTTTAACGTCACAGCACCTGATGGTTTAGTGTGTCCTGTTCAGCGATGTTTTGTTTCTCTTGGAGCAAGGGCTCGGTTCTCAGCCTGTTTTCCCTAGCTTCTCTCACTAAGATGGTGTCAAGGTGTATGGACATACAAGGGCAGTTTATGTGGCATTTAGTGGCAGCAAGGAGTTGCCTGGAGTGTGGCATCTTCTGGGTTCCTGGCAAGGTCGCTTGTCCACCACTAGCCAATGATGGCACTTGAAACTGAGTTTATGTAACTCCTCGTCTGGCCCCTGTTAGTCTGCCCAGAGCCCCCCATGTCCCTGGCTGACCAGCCCACTGCACCTGGGCTCGTCCTGACTGCCTCCTGGAAGGCCTCCCAGTGATCCAGTAGCATCACCTCTTCCGTGCCACTGAGGTCCCGGAGGCCTGTTGGCTCACAACTTGTCAGCCAGACCTGTGGGAACTGAAGTTCGCTTGTGAATCCAAACTACTGAGGCTGCTTCCTCTGCTTTAATCCGGAGCCCTGGTGTCAGAGGCAGAGGCCGGGCAGGTTCACAGCAGCCCTCCTGAGTTCCAAAGGGAGACCGGGACAGGGGCCCTCACTGGGGTTCCTTCTCTGGAGCAGAGCTAGACCGGACTGCCCTTGTCCTTTCCTCCCAATGCCTTCTTGCTGTCCCCGGGGCAGGAAGGAGAGGCCCAAAAAGCTCTTTCCTCTCTTGCCTGGGCATCTGTTACATAAAGCGCCATGGTCACACCCAAGAAGAGAGATGAAGGAAGGAATCCAGAAAATATGCTCTTACGAGAACAGCCTGGTTTAGAAGACTTTTGACCTAACATGATCATATTTTTCCTGTCAGATGCCAAATATTACAGCATTTTTTCTTCTGCTCATTCTGTGTCCATCAAACCTTCATCTTAGTCTTTCTCCAGGCAGAGATGGACGCCTCAGGCCAAGGAAGATGAAGGTCATGAACTCATAGGGCAAGGAAGAAAAGCGCATTCATACATTTTCAAATGTCCTTTTATGCTTGAGATGTTACTAACATTGGACAATGGAACCAAAGGAAGCATGACAGGTAAAATGTGAAGGCTTTCTCCACACGGAGAATTCACTATCTTGCCTGTGTTAGACTCTGTCATTCCAGGGAGGATACATAGGGAGTCAGAAGTAGATACCACTCAGCAAAAAGAGACACACACTGTGAAAAGATGACCCAGCCTAGTGGGAATCCTTCCTGAGCTCCCCAGGGGCCAAGGCAAGACCAAGGCTGGAGTAGGATGAGAGGAAGGCTGTGATTGGTGGGCTCCTCTCCAGGCCCCTCATTTGCCCACTCCTATTGGAGGAAAGAAGACAGGCAATTCAAGCTACCTGGGAGCCTGGGAAAGGGGGTGGGGGGGGTATAATTCACTGTCCTCCTTCAGTGCTGTGGGACCATGGTGTGAGCCTTCATCTTTAACAAGGCTTACTCAGGAAGGGGGTCTCACTGGGGAGGGCTGATAGGCCACACTCACAGGTACTCATTGGCACATGTGACTGGACACATGCTCAGCTGCTCACGTCATGTGTGTTTCCACGTGAATACCTGTAGAACTCTCAGAGCAGTCCCTGACACAGTGAGCAAGCAATAAATGCCAGCTGCCGTTACCATCTGGGGCACCACCAAAAGTTCTCTTAAACGTACCTAGAGAGACACAGACGCCCAGGTGTGTACATCCGCACACTCAAAGACATATAGACACCCATAAATCTTTACATGGAAGCCCTTGAATCTCTGCTCATACATGTGGATACAGTCATACATGGTAATGCTGACTAACACCTATTGGAAATGTGCTACCCAATAGGTATTGTTCTCACCTTGTACAAGGGGGCTAAGCAATTGAATCCTTACAACAACCTCATGAATTGGTATTGTTATTCATCCCAGTTAACAGATGGGTGAATTGGGCCACATAGAGGTGACAGCTCAAGGTCACATGGCTAATAATTTGTAAATTTGGGATTCAAGCCAGGAAGTTGGGCCTCAGAGCCCGCACACATAACCACCTGCTGTTCTGCCATCTTTCACACAGATGTCCTGGGTGCAATCACAGACCTTCCCACAGATGTGAAGAAAGCTCTGCATGTAGGTAGGTGCACTGTCATAGTCATAAGACACATCACAAGTCATGGGATCCCTGTAACATGCATGCTGAACCATGACTCTGAACCTTGCAGAATCTTCTAGCCTTCTGAGTCAATGGTATAATTTGATAATTCTCAGTGAGTGAGCTTTCAAATGGCTCCAATAATGCACTAGCTATAGTGGTTGCTGGGTTCACAGCCCTCACCCCATTTGGGGGGCTCAGTGTGGTTTGAGGGAGGAGGCCGGATGTGCCTTCACCTCCAGAGACTGTATCACATTTTGGCCTTTCCTGAGATCTCAGGAGCCCCGGCCTCTTTCACCCTCTTGTCCTTGGTGAGTGCATGATACTGCCTGGACCATGGTCCTAAGTCCTTGTGCTTGCCCAAGCCTGGCCCTTGTTCTTCACCTCCATCCCAGAGAAAGGTGTTCCCCCCCCACTAGAGGCTTTGAGGTGAGTCCAACTGGGAAGTCAGTCCCTTGACTTCCTAGGTCTGGGGGAGAGCTTTCTGCAAAGGGGAGGGCAAGAAGCCTCCTTGATGGCTTTCCTTGGCTTCTTGCTGAGTGGATGGTGTGCTGGATGTGGGCTTTGGTCCAGGACCAGGCTTGGGCAGGTGGTGAGAATAATTTGTCTCAGAATGTTAGAGGGATCTAGGGACTTTCAGTATGTAGTACAGTTCCCTCATTTTATAGGCTAGAAATAGTCTCTGAAATGGGAAGGATGTGCCGGAGGCCGCCCTGCAAATCTCCAACCTTAAGCCTTGCCTTAACTCCAAGTCCAATGTTCAGTGTGTCATAGGATGAGCCTCCATGGGGGGCAAGACAAAGGCTTCCTAAGTGTACAAGTTACAGAAATCCAGGACAAACCAGTCACATTTGGTGCCAAAAACTGGCAACCAAAGTCACATTTTCTTGCCTTGGGTGACTCACTACAATTTTAATCTGGACTCAAGGAGATTTTTAAAAAATATTTTGGCTGTTGTGTGGGAGACACCTCTGTTCCTGGCCAGGGCACTGGCTCTGAACCGCACGAAGACTTTTGACCTGAAGAGATTTGAGTACGCCTTTATGTATCTGCATTTAACTGAGAAACAATCCTCACGAAAGTCTGCATTTACCCCATGTTTCTCCTGGACTGTTTTCTCTGTCTGCAACCATTAACATTGGCACTTCCTGTGTACCAGGCTCTGTTCTCAACACTTTGCCTGTGGTACTCATTTAATCCTCCCAGCGCCCAGTGGTGCAGGCACCGTCATCACCATTACCACCACCACCATCATCACTGCCATCACCACCACCATCATCATCATCATCATCATCATCATCTTCTTCTTCTTCTTCCCCATTTTATTGATTAGGAGACTAAGGTACAGAGGGATTAAGTAATTTGCCTGAGGCTTCCAGATTAGAAAGGGGCAGAGTGAGGACTCAAAACCAGGCAATGCCCCCTCCACACCAGAGCTGTGAGCCTGGTCTTCTAGCATATGGTCAGCCATCTTCCCCAACTGCTCCCCTAGAAAGTTCTGAGAGTCTTATGCCCAGGGACCCCCCTCCATACCAGTAAGGAGAGCTCAGGCAGGTAGAGAGCTGTACACAGGCCCCAGACATGTGTAGTTTTGGGACCCGATCATCTACTGCACAGTCCTGCAGAACTGAGACATATGTGTGATCCTGGCCACACACATGTCTGGCTCTCCTGGCCTTCAAGAAGGCCTGTAGCTACCTCCATCTGCTCAATTACACCACCTTGTCCTCCATTCTCTTCTCCCTACTTGACACTTTTGACCGACATGGGGACAGATCATTTTCACCTTAAGTTTGCCAAGAAAAGATGAGGGTTTTTCAGATATAATGTGTAGAAGGAAACTGGGGGGGAAAGGAAGACATTTGCAAATGTAAAAATGATTAGATGTAGAAAGCATGGATCTCAGATACTCATTAGTAGCAAACTCTGACTCAGACCGGATCTGAGGGCCTTGGAAGGATGTGATGCTCTCCAGACAAGTCAGGTTTTAAGATGACTCTGGGAAGGGGTTTAGGTCTGTGGTGTTCCCATACCTGGTCCCAGGCCAGGTCAGGCTATTCAGATTTGGCTGGTGGAGCAGTATTGGCTCTGCAGATGGGACAGGTCAGCTTCTCAGCACCCCACACCACTCCCATGCTCCTCTCTGGCCTTTTTGAGGTGGTTGCTCAGGTGTTCCTTCTGGCCCAGATGAGTGCCCAAATTCTCTTCTGGCTATTGCAGTATCTCTAGCTCCCCCGTTGGTCAGGCACTTGTTATATTGGTTCTAGTGATTTCCACTCCCGGGGGAAGGGTGTAAGTTGAGGCCCACAGGCCATATGTCTAAATATTCAGAAGTTGTAAGTTAAGCTAACAAACTGTTCCTTAAAGTATGCTCTATCCTTCAACCTTGACGAGTTTACCTTCAAAATGATAAAATTAAAAATACATATATAGTTATGATTTTTATGACTGAAAGTTTGCAAAACATTGAAGACAATTAAATTGAATTATTACTGAGTACATTTGGGGTTCTGTTCATGGGCCATTGATGTTTGGATGAATAATACAATAAAGACACTTATAATTCATGAATTAGCATATATTTATTCTTTGAAATTCATTTTCTTGCCTTAATTTCAGCAAAAATTTCAGTCATTGTGCTTTTATTTTATTTTATTTACTTATTTAAAATTTTTTTTAATGTTTATTTTTTAGAGAGAGAGAGACAGGGTGTGAATGGGGGAGGGGCAGAGAGAGAGAGGGAGACACAGAATCCGAAGCAGGCTCCAGGCTCTGAGCCATTGGCACAGAGCTTGACCCAGGGCTCAAACTCACAAATTATGAGATCATGACCTGAGCAGAAGTCGGACACTCAACCAACTGAGCCACCCAGTTTCCCCAGTCATTATGCTTTAGTAATAGAGAACTCATAATTTGTGTTCTAGTGAACAGTAATGACCTAAAGGATTAAAAACACAATGTGATTGTATTCAGAATTGTTTTAGTTAGCTATTGCCATGTAACAAAACACTCTAAAGCTTAGTGGTTTAAAGCTATATTAAAGATGATTTTATTATTTCTCATGGTCTGTGTGTTGACTGGGCTTAGCTGAGCATTTCCTCTGCTGCTTTGCTTGGAAATTCTCATGTGGTTGTGGCCAGCTGGTGGCTGGGCCTGGAGTCATCAAGAGGCTCAACTGAGGTGCTGGAACAGCTGGTCCTTTCCTCCTTTTCATATGATCTTTTGGTCTTTCTCTGTCCACATGGTCTCTCTAGTAGTAGCTGGGCTTCCCACATGGTTGCAGGACTCACAGAAGTGAGTATTCCAAAAAGGAGGAAGAGGAAGCTCCCAGTCATCTTAAAATCTACATCCAAAACGTATGCTGCATATACCCACTGTGTTCCATGTGTTAGCATGAGTCACTGCCCGGCTTCAGTGTGGGGGGACCACACAGGGTCCACAGACCACATAAATACCAGGAGGTTTGTTCCCTGGGGCCTTCTTTGGAAACCAACTACCACAGTGTTGGAAGTGAGTGTTGTAACAAAAACTTAAAACCCGTGGCATTTGCTTTGGGCCAGTTGTGGGGGCAGAAGCTGAAGAACGTCAGGGAGAAACTGAAGTCTTGAAATATAGTAAGGAAATTGTTATTGGAGGCTAGAGAAAAGGGGAGAAAAGCTACTCACTGGCAGAATTATATGAGACCATCATCCCCTACAATAATGGGGAAAACAGAAAGGGTGCCTATGAATTTGTGATGCGTCTAAGGCCAGTTCCAAGCAGAATGTTGAAAGTGCTGATTGGCTTCTTCCAGTTGGCTCTGATAAAATAGGAGAAGATTGAGATGAACTAAAGAAGTTTTGGAGCAGAATTAGTAAATCTAAGGAAGTCAGGTCTGTATTCTAGCCAGCAAAAGGCTCAAAAAGCAAGGATTCGCCTCAGGGCAAAGAAAATCCTGGGTGCTGCCAGTAAAATGTGGTCTCAGATATAGTGAGAGGTGTGAAGACCTCAGAAATATTTAAGGGCATGTGTTTAGATCTTTTGGTTACACAACAGGACTTCTAAGAATGTTAAGAGTGTGTCTCTTAGATCCTCTCTACTGGACAATGGGATTAAGAATCTCACAGCAAGCTTAAGGGGGAACTTAAGGTAAGTGGGGCTTTTTGTTTAATGGAGTAGGTTTTAATTTAATATATAATAAACCCACACGTTTTTAAACTTTTTTTTTCCAGCTTGGATTGAAAGGGACAGAGACAGTTCAAAATGAAGAGTCCTTTTTTATGAGCAAGAAACAGGCTGAGAAGTCAATTTGGTTAAAACTTTTTAAAAAAATGTTTATTTATTTATTTTTGAGGTGGGGAGGGGCAGAGAGAGAGGGAGACAGAGAATCCCAAGCAGGTTCTGCACTGTCAGCACAGAACTTGAGGAGAGGCTCGAACTCACAAATTGTGAGATCATGATCTAAGCTGAAATCAAGAGTCAGACACTTAACTGACTGAACCACCCAGGTGCCCCCTCCTTTTTGAATGAGAGTGTCTATTGCCATTATCCTGTGTCTACCTCCAATCATTTGTCGAGTTTGGGGCATAAGATAACTTGTCTCTTTTTTTCACAGACCTTCAAGTCAGGAAGAGCCATCTCCAAGCCCCCACATCTGAGGGGGTCTTCTCTTCTCTGGACCTGATGGAGATGTTGAAGTCCTAGATTTGAAGCCTAAGCCTGATGACGTCATGGATGAAACTACGGGGGTCTCTGAGGGTGACTGTATAGTAATTCAGATGTGTGAGGAACATGATTCATTGAAGGGCCAAAGAGCAGCCTGTGGTAGCTGGTCTTCAAAGCTTGCCCCCAGTGAACCACTTCTAGTATTCATGATCTTGTGTCATCCTCTCTGGAATCTGGGCTATTCCTGTGACTTACTTTGGCTAATAGAAACCAGTGACAGTGATGTTGCATGATTTCCTAGGACACATCATAGGGAGACTTTTGGTTTCCACCTGGGTGTCTTAGAATGCTCGCTCTGGAACAAGCCAGCCATCATGTAAGAAGTCTGATTCCTTTGAGACTCAGATGCTATGAGGAGGCTAAGCTAGCCGTGTGGAAAGTTTATAGGAGAAAGCAGTGCAGTCCACCAGACTCTACTGGTTCTGGTCATCTCAGCTGAGATCAGATATGAGAGTCAAGGTGCTGCCATGTTGGATGTACAGCCCAGCTGAACCTGCATTTGACTCTTGACCTTGCCATTGTTTGACTGCAACCATGAGACCCCTCCCCCTGGCTGCCAAGTGACTACTGAGCCAGTCAATCCACAAAACTGTGAGAGATAAAAATATTTTAAGCCACTGGATTTTGGGATTTGTTTTACAGTAATAGGTAACTGAAGCAGTAAAAACAATGTGTATTTTAATTTAAAAATGCAGATTAGGGATGCCTGGGTGGCTCAGTCGGTTGAGCATCAGACTTCGGCTCAGGTCATGATCTCACGGATTGTGGGTTCAAGCCCTGCATCAGGCTGTGTGCTGACAGCTTGGAGCCTGGAGCTTGCTTCAGATTCTGTGTCTTCCTCTCTCTCTACTCCTTCCCCGCTCATGCTCTGTCTCTCTCTCTCTCTCAAAATTAAATAAACATTAAAGAAATGTAAAAAAATTATAAAAGATCAAAATTTACATTTCATATGTTTTTAACAACTTTTTTCTTTCACATATTCAAAATTATCTATTAAAATTAAAAGGCAAATATAACCAATGGTATAACTAATGCATTTTATGTAATACAAAAATTTAAGTAAAATATTTAAGTAAAGCTGAATTTTTATGTTTTGAAAATGTAATTCACTCCAGTAGAAATTTTTATGAAAGTAAAATCCTATAGTTCTTCCCTGGCTGTCTACTGCCAAGGTAAAGAATCAGTCTCACACTTCTGCATGCTCTATCTTGACCTGCATATGTGCAAATGTAGGAGAACTATAAATTATTTATGCTGGAAAATGCTCCTTGGCTGGCACGTACGATTGTAGCATTGCTAATGTGTGAGTACCTCTGGAACCACAATGAGAAGCAAGGACATGCATGTTTGCCGCACCAGAGACACGCTACGTCCATTGCCTTCTTGCTGAGAGGAAGGATTTGATAAATGAATCTGTCTTTCCTCTTAAGTGCTTCCACCATTCAATCCTCCCTGCGCTCGAAAGCAGCTGGGCCATCTCTGATGTCAGTAGCAGCAGGACCCACAAGTTTTTAGAGCATTTGAACAGTCTCCTCTTGATTCAAGGACATAACTAGACTTTCGGGGAGAAGCATTTCCCTGGGGCCTGAATGGCGTGACCCATGAGAGTGGATGTTCAGGGGTAGAGGTCGTGCTCTGCTAGTGCTGAGTGCTGCTCCTTGGGGAGGGAGGTTTGTGTTCTCTAAATGTGCATGTACGTGTTTGTGTGCATTTGCATGTATGTGCATGCATGTGCCTCCATGTTCGAGTGCGTGTGTGTGTGTGGGCGCAGTGTGGGTCCTCTGAAGAGTAGGGCTCAGAATAGAGGCTGGTCCACCTTTAGGGGTGCTACTGTTTCTGGTCCATCCTGTGCTGGTCTGGCGGAGGCCTCTTGTGCCTCTCTCCTGGAGTCCTCTGGAACTCTGACCCTTGGATGCTTCATTCTTATTCCACTTAAGCTCTTCAGTTTGAAATATTTCATAGTCACTTATTAGCCTGGTGTATCAGTCAAGACATTATCAGCTGCAAGGGACAGAAGACCAATCCAAACAGGTCTAAACAAAGAGGGAATATGTTGGCTCCCATAACCAAGTCCAGGGGCACAGATAGAGGGCCAGGCTTTGTTTTCAGGGGTGGGGGTTGGGGAGCCTTGTGACTGACAGGGACATGTAGAGTAGAGGGGGTGGGAGAAGTGTTCACGGTTCTGCTGAGGAGGGTAGGTACCCAGAATGCAACATGTCCTCCACACCTGGGTATAACCTTTTGCAAAATTCAGTTCTCAGTCTGTTGTGCTGGGCACCTGGGCCTGATTTCTCCAGCAGCCCACGTGGCAGGCACTGTCTTCCTGACACAGGCTGCTGCCGGAAGCAGATTTTTTACCCACTCCCGTGTCAAAGCTTCCCATTCCTCGCCGGGCCCCTGATGCAGGTGTGACAATCAGCAGCGGAGCAGAAGTGACTGAGCCCCGTGAAGGCAGAGGCTTTCTTGGTGCAGATCCCCTTTTCCTCGGGTCTGCTTGAACATGTCCTCCAAGGACGGCTGCCCCAGCATCACACCACTGGAGTTGTGTGCAGTGGAAATGTCTGTACAATAAGCATCAAAGACACCATTTCTTCCAGGCAGCAAAAGGGGGTCATTCCTTTCTCCCAGAGCTCTACCGACAAACCTTCCATGGTCAGAGATCCAATGGACGGGCTTTCATAACATTTCACTTCACACAGTCAT
Source organism: Cryptoprocta ferox (assembly GCA_028646485.1). NCBI lineage: Eukaryota > Metazoa > Chordata > Mammalia > Carnivora > Eupleridae > Cryptoprocta > Cryptoprocta ferox. The sequence continues at coordinate 91,289 of JAQQST010000214.1, forward strand.
TCCTCCACATGGGATCCCCCAGAAGCCTGGCAAGTAGGACAGATCACCCTTCTCAAGGCCCCAAAGGGGCGCTCCCTCTTGATTCACTTTCCACTCCCCCTCCCAGCTGAATGTGGCTGTCACCCCTCCTCCCTGCTTCCAGTGTTCTCTGACACACACTCACATTGCTTCTTGGAGTCTGCCGGAAACTGACCCTGAGAGGAAAGAAAGGAGGAGCTGGACAGCATGTCTTCGACGAGGCTCACTCAACTCCATTATGCATGCTGCCTGCCAGCAGTGAGTCTGTGGGTGTGTGGAGGCCACGCCTGGGGCCAAGATCTCCATCTTCTTCTCCGTCTCCCTCTCCTTTTCTCCTTTCTCCTCCTTAGATCTCCCCATAGCCCTCTGTCCTTCTCTCCCTTCCTGTACATGCTGTTTCTATCCCCAGCCTAAATGAGTTTGGTTGAACAAACCTTGGTACATCCAGACTGTAAACATCATAGGCCAGATCATGTTTTTACGAATGTTCATTGGAGAAGACTACCTGTGATATACTGGGTAGGGGAGAATCTCAAGGGCATTACAGTATGAGCTCATTTTTCTCATCACCCCTCCCCCCGAAAAAAGAGTGCAAATCACACAACATAGTCATACATATAACACCATAGTGTCCACTTCCTTTTAACTCTGTCCTTTGGGGTGTAGGCCCTGTCCCTGGGTCAAGGCCCTTTGAAGACCCAAGGAATAGCAGGTCCTACCACAGCCAAGAATGCATTTCAAAGGCTGGCCCATCCCTCTCCCCGCCTTGCCCCACTATGGTGTTTGTTACTTCCTCCCCTTGGGAGTATCCGGAGGCCCTGGCCTAGGGGAGAGATAGATGAAGGCAGAATTGTTGGATCAAAGTCCAAACACATAATAAAGGCATCTCCCTGCCCCACCTAAGGACATGATAATGTGCGTTTACTCACACACAAACACAGAGCAGTAGGCTGGCCCACCATAAACTGTCTCTTATTACAAAGCCAGAATCTTTTCCATCTGTGTTTAAGCTGCAGCCTATGAAATAATGTCTATAAAAATAAGATTGGAAGCGAAAATATCGAGTGCAATAAATTAGACTACATTGTGTTCCCTCCTGAGGGATGTCCTGGCCAAAGAACCTTCAATATTTCTATCTAGGGCTGTGCTTTGTATTTTCTCATAAAGCATTCCATTTGTTGATGGGAAGAAAGAGCCTGAACTGCTGAGTGCGATTCAATAGAGCGATGGTGCTTGGCCATTTGTACCTGCCTGGCATCTTAATTTCTCTTCCAAAGCAACAACAGGATGCTTGTTGTGGAACCGCAGAATGCAAGCCAACAGGGAGGCTGCCCAGGGGCAGATTTGTTGGCCAGTTTCCATCACTACCACCATCTCCCTGCTCAGAGCCCCACCATCATCCCCCCACCACCATCATGACCATGAATCCAGACACCATCCCCACCTTCCTTCACGGATTCAACACACCTACCATGTCCCAGGTATTGGCGAGGGTCTGGGAGGGTGGGGGAACCTAAAGGATTAATATGACACAGATCTGAGGGTTGCAAATCTCTAGGGGGATAGGCCAGATGGGCAGATAAGTTAGAAGAAGAAGGAAAGTCAGCAGCAAGGAACTGAAACGTTCTCCCAGAGGTCAAAGGAGGGAGACTTGAAGAGGCATTTGAGTTGAGTCTGGAAGGGTGGGTTGGATCTGGACTTGCAGAACTGGAAGGAAAGGCCTTCTTGGAAGAAGGATTGAGATACAAGAAAGCACAAAATTATAACAGATGGTTGAGGAGGGAAGGAAAGCATTCAGTCTGGCTGGACCCTGAGGTGCATAAGGGGCAGTGAGAGAAGTCAAGTTGAAGTATGAGTGGGACTAGGGTCAAGAAATAGGATGGGTAAAGGAGAAGGTCACTTAGGGCGACCTTTAAAAGGATTTGGGCCTTTTATATGGTGGGAAGTGAAGGATCAGTAGAAAGTTACTGAGATGTGGGCAGTGGAGCTGGTTTTGAAGCTAAGCATTGTAATGCCATCTTGGGGCCAGTAAACATTCTCTGCTTTCTCTCCATACTCTCTTCCCTGAAAAGATGGTTACCTCTTCCCCCTTCTTGGCTGATTCCGAAGTTCAACAAAGATTATGAGTGTTAGCCATTTTCTTTAAATCCTACCACTTCATACTTTGTCCCTTTTCCTTAAGCATTTGTGGCAGGGAGGAGGGAGAGGGATAGGAAGGAAACACGTAGAGCCATTAACTATAACTCATACCTCAGGGCAAGTACATTGGATCCTTTCTAGAAAGTGGATTTGGCTTGGGAGAGGTGTGGGGGATGGGGGTACCAGGTGCTCACTGGGTTGGCAGGTACCACAGAAGAAGTAAGGAGGATAGATGTGAGTCAGCTCACATGGTCTGCTTTGCTCTTCTTTATGGGATCAGCTAGATGTGGCTATGAGGTGTTCAGCTCAGAAGAGAGAACCCCAGGGCCCAAGGCAAGGGCATCCCCGAGAGTCAGTGGGAGGAAGTCCAGACTCCCCGTGTGGATGGATGGACAAGGCTGGCGCCACCCTCTGTGGCCTTTATCCTTGGAGTGAGGGTGGTGCTGCCCTCATCCCACTTTCCTGATGATTCCGATGGGAACCCTGGAGTCATATCCAGGAGGCATTTCCCCACTTTTTAAATTCCTTACTTAGCTTTAAGAATTCATTCACCAGCACAATCATATCCCTTATTCTCTCCTATTCTTCTATTCTATGTAAAGGGAAGAAAGTAGACCAGTTGTCCCACTGGGGCCGAGCCTTGATTCTTATTCTCAGGCAGATGTTTAGGATCGGGCTTGGGTCTCTCCTTCTACCCCACAGCAAGCGAGCGTGAGTCCGAGGAGCTGGGATTATGAGAGAAGAGGCGCCAGTGACCACTCCCACCTCCCTGCCTTGTTGTGCTCTGAGGACGAGGGAGAGGAGAGGGCTCTTCCAGGCCGCACTGGAGGCCAGGCCAGTGCTTGTGGTAGGCGGTGTTTATGAGAACGCACAAATGTTTATGCGAGATTGCCAACTGGTTATTTATGAGTCTCTCAGCCCTTCCCCAATAAAAGCTGTTCCCTCAATGTTCTGACAGGCCTCGCATCTGTAACTAATGTGTCACTCGCTCAGCTAATGCAGTTCACTTGTGTTTATTTTTGCAGAAAAGCAATTTATCCAGCCACTCTGAAAAAAAACCAGCCTGTCAGGAGCCTTCTTTTTCCTCAAAAGAAACTCCAGATTGCTCTCAGTGCAAGGGCAGGATTTTGGTGTGTCTTCCCCAATGTGTCCGTGGGTCTGTCCTGCGCGCCAGAGAAGTGTGGCATGTCTGGCATGGGCCCTTGCTTTTTCTCTAGGGATATGGATGTGTATCTTTGTGCTTCTGTCTGTCTGGGCCCCAGTGGATTTGAAATATTTTTTAAAAAGGTACTGGGGGTGGGGCTGGATCTAACTTTGCATTTCCTCTGATGGAGATAAATCAAGGCTGGGACAGTAGGTTGTTGGCAGTTGAAGGGCCTGGAGGGGGAGATTTGAGGAAGGCGGGAGGAGGGCGAAGGTTAAAAGGGAGGATGGTTGGCTTCAGGGCAAAAGGAGCATTAGCGCTGGCTGGCCAGGCCCTAACCATAAACCTGCCCGGGAAGGCTGGCTGCACATCGGTCCCTTCCCGAGACTGTTAATTTTATCATCCCCACTCTGCTTTCCTTCAGGATTGGCAGGAAACTTTTAGAGTGAAAAGGATGCTCTGTGGGCTTGTTTTGGGGATGCTGTAAGAAAGGGAGCCTGAGAAGTCATTTCCTGCTGTGCAAGCTGATTTCTGGGAAAAGGAACCAAGAAGTGGGTGGAGGCCGGTGGTAGACCAGTGACTGGGGGGTGGGCAGGGGGCAAGCTGAGTGGGTGGGGTGTGCCAGAGGAACAAGGGACACTGACGTGGGTTGGGGAAGGGCCTGGTGGTCTCTGTGGTCCTCATTCTCATCCCATAGATTGTTACTCTGACTCTGGCCTGTCGGTGACCCTGGGCTGGGCGGGTCTGCAGGCAGACCCTTCCCACTGCTGGAAAAGCTCCTGGCTGCCCATGGCCAATGATGGCGGGTCATGCCTAAATGGCTCAGCAGTAATAACGGCATACTAGGACAGGGGGTCCTAAGTCACAGGCCAGAGGGAACATGGCACTCAAGAGCTGAAACAAGAGGTCTTCTCACACCTCAGACCACAACTTCGCTGCCTTGTCCTGATTTGCAGGAAAATATTAAGTAAACAGTTTGAAGTTTCTCAACCTTAAGTTTTCTGCCAGTAAGATTTCATTAAACCTTTGGTGACTGCGAGTGATAAGTCGGTCAACATTTGTGTAAATGCAGAGAAATAGACAGTTGTGCTTTGCCTGAAAGCCCGTCTTTTAATGGCCAAGGGCTGTCACGATGGTGGTTTTTGGCTGGCATCTGTAACCTGGCTGTGAGGTGGGACGACGGTCAGATCTGGCTCAAGGTTTCTCTGGCTAGGCTATATTCACGGTCACCCCTTTGTGACCCTGTGACCTGGGTGAATGTGACTTGAGATCCCGTTATTCCTTTTGGGTTGTGTGCTTGTAAGTGGAAGGGGAGGGACAGAAGGATGTCAAACCGGTCAGAGTTGGGGGTCCGGCTTGGGTTAGAGGCAGCTGAACAGTCTGATTTGCCCTTTTGATCTGACCATCTCCTTCCAGCAGCCCCCTGCCCCTTCCTTCAGTGCCCCCAGAGGGCATATTCCCTTGGCCCTCACCCACAGAGCCCCTCCCTTTCTTTTGCTTCAGCTCCCTCCCTCCCTCCCTCCCTCCCATCACCCTGGGGCTTCACTCCTTGCTAGGCTGGGAGCCTTCCCTAGGTGAAGAGTTGGAAATCTTTGGAGTGGGTTTGGGCCCTCAGTCCCATGCACACCTTCCCTCTCCTGTGGCACTGGGAATGGGTAAGGGAAGCTTTGTGTCTGGAGTGGGGTGGGGGGAGCAGAAGGACCAAGGGAATGATCTTGTACTAGGGAAAAGAGGCTTGCTTTAGAATCTGGAAAGGAAACCGCCAGGCCCCAGCCCTCCCAGGTTCGAGGGTCGCCTCCCCTTCCAGAATAGCTGTTTGCTAGTCTCCCACAGCCTCTCCCTCCTGCTCCGCTGAAGGTTGTACAACAAAACTGCAGCTCTCTCTTCTGTCTCAGGCAGGCTGGCACCTCCCACCTCAGCTGCTGCAGGCCAGGGATGGGCTGTCCCATGAACTTATACATACAGGAGCCATGTTATCCCACTAGCAAAATTGTTCTCGGGTCCTAAAATGAGGACTCCAATGCCCACAGTGACCCAAGAGGTAACGTAAGGAGAGGAGAGGCAGGAGCCAGGAACGACGGTCAAGGGCCCTGGGCCTTGGGGTTGGGAAGCAGGGGTGAGTGGCAGGCACTGCAGCTACTGGATGGTATGTGCTCCATCCATGGCGGCAGCGCCTTTCTCAGGACGGTGCTGCACTAGGGGGCTGCCCACCCAGTGAAGCCAAGTCTTCTATTCTCAAATCTGGACTTCAGTGTGAACTGTCTGAAGGTTCTGTGTTGACAATAAATCTCAATCTAAAACGTGGTATGGGCCAAGCAGAACGTGTCTGCTGGCTGGCTGTGGCTGGTCTGCTCCTCTGCTCTTGTGAAATGTGGTAGAGCTGTTGTTCTGGATGTTTGGAGATGTGCACCATGACTTCTGGGCCCTCGACCCAAACTAATGTAGGAATGCCTGCATCAGGTGCTGCGGGAGCTCATGCCCCATGCTAAACACTATGAACGCAGCCCATTGTCTGAGAGCTGAGTTTTAGCCTAAGCTGTCCTAGGCTAGATAGGTTAACGTTTTCTTTTCTTTATTTAAAAAATTTTTTTTCCCGTTTATTTATTTATTTTGAGAGAGGCAGAGACAGTGCGAGGTGGGGGAAGGATAGAGAGAGAGAATCCCAAGCAGGCTCTGCACTGTCAGCACAGAGCCCAATTCAGGTCTGGAACTCATGATGCCGTGAGATCATGACCTGAGCTGAAACTGAGAGACGGATGCTTAGCGGACTGAGCCACGCAGGTACCCTGCGGTTTGCTTTTTCTCCAAGCAGGGACACAGACCCCTGTTTTTTCACTGAGCATGATGCTGTTGAAGGCGCCTTTGGACATGGCCTATCCGGGTCAGAGCACCTTCTCTGGGTAGGTGACAGATGGAATGTCAAGGATGGCTTCTAGTTTTCTGGTTTGTGCCGTGGAGGCTGTGGGGCCTCCCCAGATTGGGAATGCTGGAGAATCACTGGGTTTGGGGGGAAGATCCTGACATCTCTGGATTTTGTCCTGTTTTCTTAGGCTGGAAGGATTGGGAAGGCAGCTTTGGGCCTGAGATGTGGCCTTGTGAGTATGGCCTCAGTGCCTCCCCATGTGTGGCCCCCAGCTGGAGGGCATGCACGGGACTCAGCTGGGCTCGCCACAGACAGACTGGCAATGACCACCAAGCTCAGGAGGGACACTCACATCGGCCACTGCATTGCTGAGTCTTTTGGGATCATCTAGAGGCATGGAAAGTGCTCAGGTCTCAGCTCTGCACTTTAGAATGTGACCTTGGGCAATGATGTCACCTCCTTGCTGTCAGTCCCTTGTCTGTAGAAGAATCTGGCTGGTTGATCTCTAGCCTCCAAGCAGCCTGCAAGTTCTCTGACAGTGACTCTGTTGCTGGCTGCTGCCATAGCTCATTCTGGCACGTCTTTTGGAGCAAGGATGGGACCTCACCACTGACTCCCCAGTGTCTAGCAAGGCACCAGACGGTAGGTGCTTGATATAAGTGGAATGAATAAGCAAGACCCCTAGCAGCAGGGAGCTAATCACAGACACAGAAAACAAGCAGGCGGAGACCCACTCTTGTTGTGACTTCATCCTGGCTCCCAGTGGCAGCAGAGAGTGAGGGCACTACAGGCTGAGGGCCCCTCAGGCCTTGAGGCTGGTGCCTGTCTCCCAGCCCAGCATCTTCTACAGCCTGGCTGGTGGGTGCCACCGGCCAGGCTGATGGAGTCCCAGTCCACACTTCCCCAGAACCGCCTCACAACCCCCACGTGTCCAAGTCTTTCCATGTCTCTGAATGTTTAAAGTTTTAAAAATGCAAATCTTTGGCAATGTCCCAGGGAGCCAGGCACGCGTGTTAGAAAGTGAGACTCTGGCCTGGCCACACTCGGTTTCCAGTTCTGCTACTGGGGGGCAGGAAAAGAGCAGGACCCAGGCCCAGATCCCTCATTCTCAGGGGAGATGGAGCAGCAGCAGGAGAAGTCGTAGCCTGGGCCACTCTGGGTGGCAGAGGGAGGGGGGAGTCCAGGGCAGGTGAGGGTTGGGCCACTTGGGAGAATTGGTCTACAGGGTGACAGTGGAGCTCTGGGAACTCAGGCAGAAATCTTGGGGTGCATCCCTTCACCCTGAGTTCAAACACAGTGAGAGTTTTGTGGTTACTTGCCATCGCCCTGCTGAGTGCTCGAGCTCCACTCTGGGGGCAGCCAGATGTTCCTCCCGAGTGCCTCATGAACCTCAATCCTGGGTGAGGAAGGAGTGAAGCTTGCTGTGGGTATGTCTTCTCCCCTTTGGGTGTGGCTCCAAGTAGCACCCAGTTGTCAGAAAACTCCCTGGGGACTTCGGACCTGAGGGATACTGGATGTGAAGCCAGAACTTTTTCTTTTATCCTCCAACCCCTTGGGGCCTCATTCTCCTACAATTACTGTTATTATAAAATAATTCAGAGACACCAAAATAAAGAGTGATTATAATGAACACCCATGTAGCCACAAATCGGTATGAGAAGTAAAATGACAAATCCAGTTAGAATACACCTCCCTCCACTGCACCCCATTCCCCAGAAGGAACCACTATCCTATAGCTGGTATTTTTTGTTGTCACGAATTTAACTTAAATTTTTTTTAATGTTTATTTTTATTAGAGAGAGAGAGAAAGAGAGAGAGAGAGCATGAGCAAGGGAGAGGCAGAGAGAGACGGAGACAGAATCTGAAGCAGGCCCCAGGCTCCAAGCTGTCAGCACAGAGCCCAATGTGGGGCTTGAACCCATGAGCCATGAGATCATGACCTGAGCTGAAGTCAGATGCTTAACCAACTGAGCCACCCAGGTGCCCCACGAATTTAACTTTTTATGCAAGTTTTCCTGAAGTATTTTATAGAGTTGTTTTGCATGCTTCATATAAATAGTGTCATTCTAATACGTATTTTTTAAAAATTTATTTATTTTGAGAGAGAGAGAGTGCCCATGAGTGAATGGGGGAGAGACAGGGAATGGGAGAGAGAATTCCAAGCAGGCTCCACACTGTCAGCGTGGAGCCTGACAGGGTGCTTGAACCCGTGAACCATGAGATCATGACCTGAGGTGAAATTAAGAGCTAGATGCTTAACCGACGGAGCCACCCAGGCACCCCTCTAACACGTATTCTTGTACAATTCCCCCCGCCCCCCACCCCACCGTTAATATGTTCATGGGATTCTGGCCTGTGGACAGGTATAACTTTGGCCCACTTACTTTCAACGCTGCACAGAATTCTATTGCCTTACTTATCATTTCCCCAAGGAAGGCTCCTCACAGCCTCCTGAGCAGTGGCGGTGCTCATGGGGCTTGGGTGGGGGGTGGGTCCCTCACACAGAGACACAGAGAGCTCTAGTTCTGTGAGTGCTCACTACCTCTCTCTCCCCTCCCTCTTTAGGGTGCCAAGGCCCTTCTCTCCCTCCCCAAATCATTGCTTCATGGACGAGGAATTCGAGAGGATCTCAGACAGCCTTGTGTTTCACACAAATCAATGTTGAAAGTCAAACTCCAGGACGAGGGGCCATGACTGCAACCAGCACCTGGCCTGGATGGGAGGGACCGCGTGTGCCACAGGGACATTCGTGTCTTGCAAGGACAGCTAGCAAACCCTTCTCTGGCGCTGAGGGGAGACGCTTGGCACAGTGCTTACCCTGCCTTGAGGCCCACCCTCCTATCTTCCCTGACCGCTCTGGCTTGGCCCCACGACTTCCAGTGTGGGTTTGCCACCTGGCTTTTAAGGCTTTTGATGTGCCAGCTCTGGGGAGCGGGGAGAGGTTCCAGACTGGCTGAGGTTGGGGGGGGGACGGCTTGTCCTGGGGGACTGACATTTTAGACCCTTGGGAAAGAGAAGTTCAGGGAGCCCCTGCCCTGGTGCGGACCCCCGTGGCAGCCAGAGCTCCCAGAGCCGCATCGTGACTTTTGTGGAATGATGTCTCTTTGCTTTTGTGGGACCCTTCCCCCATAAAAAATAATTAAAAATCCTGCTTTATGATTGTGCTGGTATAAAGGTGAATATAACCCAGGCTAGATTCCATATTCTATTAGTTATTATTTTGTTATGTTTGTTTATTCTGATTTGGAAAGAAATGCCTCCATGTTTGGGCATTCCTAAAAGAACCATGGGCCCTGGGCCCTCTGCTTGCCTGCAGCGGCCTGATGCCTGCCCCGGAGCCACCCACACCTGCCCATTGTGAATGGAGACTGTGACCCCTTTCTCCTCCGGGTCTCCCTGCTTGGTGGCTCCCCTGGGCCTGGGCCTCCCCGGGCCTCTCCTCTCCGTGAACAGAGGCCTTTGTGTGCTTGTCCCTCCTTGTGGGGGCAGAGGGCAGCCTGTCTTGCTCCACACGAGGCCCAGCTCAGAGGCACCAGGCAGGTCCTTCTTGGGGGGCCTTTGTTTGGTGCTAGGTGGGTGGCAGGAGCTGACTCTGGGGGGTGCTCCATGTTTCCAGATCACACTGCTCCAGGATTGCCAGAGGGTTGTAGGCTGGGGTGTTGGGGAGGGGGTGGGGGGGAGTACTCGTCCACTGTCCACCAGGGGGGAGGTGGGGCAGGCTCTGTTAGTATGCATTTTCCGGGCCATCAATCGACCCCATCCAGAGGGGTTTATTTTGAGGGAGGCCCTGACTCTGTCTTGGGAATGAGGAGACGGGGCAATTGCAGTAATGAAGGAAGGAACTGTGTTAGCTCCAGCTGCCCCACAAAATACCACTGAGCGAGTGGCCTACACGGCAGGCCTCCATGGTTCTGGAGGCTGGAAGTCCAAGATCAAGGTGCTGGCAGAGTTGGTTTCTTCTGAGGCCCCTCTTCTTGGCTTGCGGGTGGCTGCCCTCTTGCTGCCTCTTCACATGGTCGTCTCTCTGGGCCCGCACCCCTGGTGTCTCCCCGTGTGTCTGAATCTCCTCTTCCTGTAAGGACACCTGTCAGATTGGATTAGAGCTCATCTAATGGCCTCATTTTACTTTAATTGCCTCTTTAAAGATCCAGTCTCCAAATTCAGCCACATTCTGAGGTACTGGAAGTTAGGGCTTCAATGTATGAATTTTAGGGGCACACAGTTCAGGGGTGATGGAGGCCACAGGCAGGGCCACCACAGGATTGCACAAGGACACCACACCTAGGGGTGTGCTATTCATATCATAGATACTTTTATTATCTGGAAATCTTTTTCATATTTTTATAATAATTTTGTTGACCCCAAAGGTGGGCAGTAATTCTTATGGCTGGTTTCCTGCAGTTGGCAGTCAAGTGCTTATTCTAACACTGTATGTTTCTTTCTATAATGTCCTGACCAATGGAAATATTGAAGAAGGAGCATCTTTTTCTACATAGGCATATATTTTTGGACTGGCAGTGGCCAGGTCACATGATTATCCAGGCTCTGGGCTGGCTTGGAGGAGGCCATGTGACCTTGGTTAGCCATATTCATCAAGTCTGAGCAGGGTCATAAGACTGTCATAGTTTCATGGACTGAGTTTAAGGAGGGAGGTCATGTGACTCCAACAGCCTTATAGACTGGGCTGGGCATGTGACTATAGCTTCTCTTGATCTTGGAATGACCATGTTCCTTCAAACATTAATAGAATCTACTCTCGGAGCCTACCCAGTCTGTGAACTATCCCTGTTCTCACGATCCAGAAACAGTCTGGGAGCTCTGTGGTCAAATTGGGCATGAGCATCCAATCCTCCTCCCTGCCCTTAGGCTTCTGGAACCTGCCTCCCTCTGTCAGAGAGCTCTATCTCATGGTCCTGTGCACAGGACCATCTGGGTTCCTGATATTCCCAAATTCAGGTCTGACTCGATCAAATTTAGTCTCAAACACATATACTTGGGCCCCACTCCCTTCCCCAAACCACCACACTCAATCCCCATAGCTTTCTCGTTAGCTGGATTCTGTTATCCTCCTTTCACTGACATGCAAACAAAGGCCAAGGGCGTTCCGTGGCTTGCCCCAAGACCCATGGGCAATCAGTGGCAGACCCAGGCCTATCTGATTCCAATACTGAAGTGAGGCCATTTGTTTGGCTCTGCGCAGTTGGAGCCTGCACTATGGGTGTGACCTTGTTGTTTGAGTGGGTCACTGCTGCCCTGTGGTGACTTGCCCAGTGTCCTGGCCCTTGGCTGGCTTGGCTGGGCCATATGGTCATAGATGAGAGGGTCACCGACCTCTCCTCTGTATCCCCCCACTCCTGCTATCCCAGGAGGCAGAACCCTGAAGATCTCGGCTCCAAGACTGGCAGGCAGATGGCATCCAAGTATTGGGCACATTTGGGGGGTTGGGGGGACACTTTGAAGCTCTACTCATATTGCTATCCAACCGGCAGACATGGGCAGCTGTGGTCTCCATGTTCCAGAAGCCCAGAGACTTGTGGCAGCTCAACCTCTCCATTCCTTCCCTCCCTCCCTGGTCTGTTTCTGTCACTGCACTTGGCCATAGGGAGGGGTGGTGCAGTAGGAACTCTTCCCTTTTGTCTTTGCTAAACAGCCCTCTATCACTTGGGCTGAGGCTGTTGGAAGGTGAAAATGATCTTGCCATGCTTCAAATCATGTTTTTGCCCTTTCCTGATGCTGTTCTGGGGAGAGGAGGGATGGGCTTTTGCCAGACATTCAGCCCTGTGAGGGTGGCCAGCCTATTCAGCCCACCTGTGGGGCTGTCAGGGTGGTGGCAGGGCATAGGTGTGGGTGTGTTTACCATTGTGTGCTTGTGTCTGTGCAGGTCCGTATATGTATGCGTGTTTGTGTGTGCACATCTCTCTAAGTGTGTACTCGTGTGGTGCATGTATGTACACCTGTGCATGTGCAGGTATGTGTTAATATGGATGTTGGTGTCTGGGAACGTGTGCATGTCCACAGGTGTTTGTATGTTTACATCCATGTGTTGTGTCTGTGCACGCGTGTGTGTCTAGATGTGTTTGTATCTGCACACATGTGTGCACTCCAGATGCCTGGCAGGGTGGACACTAGGCTGGATGGGGTTGAGGCAGAGTCTCCGGTCCTGTGTCTGTGTCAGGTTTGTCCATGATCCTAGATGTAGCCCTTCACCCTTCCCTGTGGCTGTTGAGGTCTTTGCCTCGAGGCCAGAGAACTTTCCTTTGGAGCCAAGTGGGCTTCCTTGCCCGGGGGAGGGCAAAAAGCTACCTCTAAAAGCAAATCGGATCATCATCATGTCGGGGAGTCTGGAGTTGGTGGGACCTTGTTACTTCTGAAGGAATGTGTGCAGGTTCTGGCCAAGAGGAGCAGGCCTTGGCCTGACTGGGAGCCGAGATGCACCTGGCCAGCGAAGGCTGACTTTGGAACAGGGAGTGTGGCTGACCAGGCGCAAGCCATTCCAGAGACAGACAATCACACAAACTTGTGAGGCCGGGGTGGGCTATGGGTGAGAGAAGCCCACAGTGACTTCCTTAGAGCTTCCGGGCAAGTGTGCCCAGCTCTGTCTTGGGGAGAAAAAGCAGGCAAATTTGTGCCTGCCATACCCCCCCTCCACCCCTCGCTATACAGCCCATTTCTAACCTTGCGGGAGTTTGGCATCTAGCAGAGAAAAGCAAATCTCCCAGCAAGGGATTGGATAAGAGACTGTGTCATGGCATGGTGGTGGGGGCAGTGTATGGTATGGGGAGGAGGCAGAGAGGAGCAATCTCTGGGGACTATGGTCATCAGGGAAGACATCTTGGAGGAGGTGAAGTTTTAGCTGGATCCTAAAGGGTGGTGAGGATTTGGGGAAAAAGAGTACATTCCAGGAGGAGGAGAGGACTTTGCAAAGGATGCAGAGATGGAGAAGGGTAAGGCCTTCATGGAATGACAGTGCCAATGCTCATCCAGAGGGAATCTGGGAAGAGAGAAATGGTAGATGAACAGGAAAGTCAGCTTCTGTCCATCAAGGGGGCTCTGAGTATAGGCCAGAGTTCATCCTTAGGCAGTGGGCCTCTGGGTAGCTCATTCTCTGGCATCAACAAGCAGCATCTGTCTTTGGGGGTAGGTATTACTCCAAGGGGCAAAACAGGGAGCCCTTGAGTGTGAACGGTCTAGGTGAGTGTGTGGATGCCAGTGTGGCCAAGATGAACATCAGCGTGGTCTCTGTTCACCAACACCTGCTAAATCATGGGCCAGAGTGTGGGGGCTCCTTGGCCAGGGTCCCTTGGACTGATGGCCTGATCAGTTTCTTCCATAAAGGGTCTCCAGAGCCAGCTGTCCTTTCTTGGAGGCAACCCAGGGGCTGTGGGGGAAATGGAGGTGGCATTGGCATTTGACATGAGTGCTTAGTATCTTAACAGGCCTGGCCAAGGCTGAGATCTGCAGGTGGGCCTACCTGAGCAGACTTGGGGGTACTGCCTGCCCTGCTCCCCACTTCTCTGCCTCCCTGCCCCCTTCTATGGCCCCCACTTTCGTTTCTCTACTCTTCTGCCTCTACCTCCCCAGGTTGTCATCTAGTAACTTGGCCTGTTATCAGTTCTAGGTTCTAGCTGCTTTCTGGGCCCATCAGGGAACCTGGAGCTCCTGTCCCTGCCAGGTGTGACTGCATGTGTCCACCTACTAGATCCCCAGCAAAATTCATCCTTTGGCTGGTTGCAGTCTTCTTAAATGCACTCTGAGCTGTGTACCCCTTCATCCTCTTGGCACTTTCGAGGAGTACCTGCCGGATGGTGCCGGTTTCATCCTGAGGCAGAGTCAAAACAATGCTGGGCTCCTCCGTGTTGGAGCCTGAAGCAAAAGGGAAAATCAGTAATATCGGTCCTGTCTCTATTTAAAAATCTGGTATTTCACTCATCCATTATCAGTATTTTGCTTTAGTTCTGGTCAAAAAAATACTGCTTTAAAAATTGATTCGTTCTGCCTGCTGAGTTTTTTGCAACCTTTACACTTTGCACTCGAGGTGAATGCAGAGAAAGGACCTCTTGGTCTGGGCCGTGGAATGTCCTAGGGTTGGAAGTGGACTGGAATTCTCCCCTCGCACGAGTGGTTTGTGGAGTCTGCGGGTGTGGGCGTGTGAGGAGGCAGGGGAGGAGGAGGGAGCTCAAGACTCACGCTTTCAGAGCTTGTGCTAATGTTTCCCTGGACCTGAGGGCCAGGTCTGGAGGAGCGGGACCAGACTGGGTTAGCCGAGTGGGACAGTGAGACCTTGAAGATGGAAAGAGAAGCAGGGAGCAGAGTTGGGATGGAGGGAGAAAAATTTAATCTGTGAAAGAAATTTTCTATGGAGGCAGGTTTGAGGGGATAGGACTGGAGAATGAGAAAGCTGGAGGCTTTGAAAGGTGGCAGATGACAGAGCCACAGGCATCGGTAAACCCCCTCCCCTGGCCCCGTTTCCCCCTAAACCTCAGTAGCCTTGCTCCACACATACTTGCCTTGTAAGAACTGTCCTTTGGTGGGTGAGCGGAAGAAAGGGGTAGATTCCGGGTTGGGACCTGTCCGTGTGGAAGGGGGCCCAGAACGTGTGCAGAGATGCTCTCTGCTGTCTGCCCTATTCAGTGGAAGTGGTGTTCAGAGGCAGTGATGCGTAGGCAAAGTGTAAATGGCGGGATTTGGGCCAGTTCTAGAATCTCAGAGGGCAGGCATCTCTGCGTGTGCATCTGTGTCTTGGATTCCCAGGACCCTGGCCTGCTGCCCATGTGGAGACCTTTGAACATTTTCTTCCTCATTAGCGCCTTCTCCAGAGGGTGGAGGGAGCAAGTGGTCAGTGAGGGGCCAGGGCAGCTGGCTGGGGGCCTGGCCAGGCGTCTGATGCTCTGGAGCAGACATTCCTGCCTCCTTGGGGTCAGGGCCTGCTGGGCATGGCCTGCACCCTCAGCTCATAGCCCTGCACATGCAGACACATTCCTGGGAACAGGGTCGCTGTGTGTGAAGGAGCATCCCTGACCACTGGCCTCTGCAGTCGACTCCTCTCTTCCTGGGCTGTCCCTCCCTCCTCCATCTTGGAAGGGCTTGGAGTCTTCTTGGAGGGTTTGGGGGCTTGGTAGCCACCCAGCTCCCAGCACCCCAGCTACCCAGAGGTTGTGCTGATTCTACTAAGGCTGAAGGTGGGTTAGAAAGTGGTGGAGAATCATGGGGGCCTGACTCCCCTTCTTCTGGCTGGGATCCGGGGCTGTCGTCATCTAAGTCAGCAACCCTACCTCTTACCCTGAGGCCTCCACCCTCTCTCCCTCATGCAGGGACTCCTTCTGGCTGGGGTTCAAGTGGAGGGAGGACCCCCTTTCTCCTTCTACCCCGTAGCTCCCCTGCTTGCTGGGATTCAGCCTCAAGGACTTGCCTCCTGCAGGATGCAAGTTTAGGCATATACTCAATCTCTGGTCCACAAACTTCCCATCTTTTGCTTATTTTAGTGTTTTCCTGGTTATAACTCATTTGTGCTAATTGGAGGAAATGTGGACCATCAGGAAAGCATCAACTTGACTGTCTCAGTGACTTAAGGTGGGGACTTAGAGATCGACCCTGCTGAGCTCCTGCCGGTTTGGGGCCTCCTTTGCTGGGAGTGGCAGTTTCCCGCCCCGTTGTCACATTCCATCTTCTTGCACAGCCTTCTGGAGTGCCGTTAGCAGTCACTGCATTCTCCTTCCCACAGCTGGGAAGCTGAAGTAGAAAGGTGAGACTTGTCCCGATCTGTACCCTGCATTGTCCCAAGAGGTGGCTGGGGTGTCCCTAATCCAGGCCTCCTGAGCTGGGGGCTGTGAGCCCCTCTGCTGGGAGCCCACTCTGATCGGCTGTTTGCCTGCATGGTGGACAGCCTTTCCAGACCCCTACCTGCACTGTCTTCCTTGTGGGGCCGGTTTCGCCCACCTCCCTGGAGACCTTGCAGTGCAAGTGTAAATACCCCCCCCCCCCCCGGGGCAGAAGGTGGGGGCAGATTTCAACGGTGTGCCTCCTGGAAACCACATCAAATGGAGTAGCTGGGAATTAATAAATAAATTTGGGAGACAAGTCAATTACCCTCCCCCTGTGTCCTGTCCCTGGAGGCAAACAGCAGCCTGTGGTTCTCAGCCTGAACACGCCTTCCCGGGGGCAGGCCCAGCAAACCAGGCAGCTGGCTTCTGTCAGATTAGCTGGGCGAGATGTGACAGGCCTCTGTCCTCTGGGGAAATGGCTCCCTTCCTGGGAGGTGGTGAGGACATTCCCAGGTTGTTCTGTTCCTATCCTCTCCCTGCACCTCTCCCTGTCTCACTCCCCTTGTGGGTGTCCATATCACAGCCCCTCCCACAGTCTCTTGCCCAGTTAGTCACAGGCCCCAAGTCCCATGGTTATAGCTGTCAGGTGAGGTTGCCGTGGTTTCGGGAGAGGTGTGTGAAATGCACGTGCTGCGGGGAGAGCTGCCTTGTTAGTCTCTTCCAGACCTGTGGGCCCTCTGATTAGTATTTCAAAAATCAGACTAACTTGTTGCCTCAGAAAACATTTATTCACTCAGCAAATACTTTATTTTATTATTTTATTTTATATTTTCTTTTTTTAATTTTTGAGAGACAGAGAGCCTGTGTGAGTGGGGGAGGGGTAGAGGGAGAGAGAGTGAGAAAGAATCCCAAGCAGGCTCCACTGGGCATGGCTCTCGGGGCTGGACCTCAGGACCTTGGGAACATGACCTGAGTCAAAATCAAGAGCCAGATGCTTAACCCACTGAGCTACCAAGGTGCCCCACTTAGCAAATATTTTAAAACGCCTGCTTGTGACAGCTTTTGTTAGTTTGTGGGATCTGGGGAAAAGAGACACACTCTTGCCTTCTAGGAGTTTATAGTCACACAGGAAAGTCAAATCCTGCACAGGCAATCCACATTACAGGACACTTTAGGAGGAACTGTGGGAGCACCTAGCCCAGCTTAGGGGGCTTCCCAGGGGGTGATTCCTGAGTAGATGCTGCCTGGGCTACATCCTGAGGGATGAGTTGTCATTGAGGAGGAAGGATGTAGAGTGCTGTTCTAGATGGAGGGAACAGGATTGCAAAGTCTCAGAGCCAGGGGAGGGCTGTGAGCTGGATCAGAGGGTGTGGAGGGTCAGAGGTGGGTCAAGCAGAGGCTGGCTGGTGTGTGGCCTTGAGCTACACTTAGTTGTTAACAGGGTTGCATGGGGTGGGGAGGGATGGCATGCAAGCTTTCCTCTTTTAGTATTTTTCTTTTTTAACAGTGATTGGGTTATGGATTCTTTTCAGCTTTCTGTGTGAGTTGGGTGGGTGGGGTGCTGTTTTGTTTTTCTATTTAGGAACAACATACCACTTCCTAACCCTCTTCTTAACCCAGAAGACTACAAAGAGAAAAGAGCGGTCCCCAAAATATCAGAGCAACATCATGAAAAAAGGACATATATGGCCCTTGAATGTTCTATGGTTGTGTTATGTAGGCATGTTCTTTAGATGAACGATTCTCCAGTTTTAGTATGCATGATGATCGCTCAGGAAATCTATTTAAAATGTGGGTGTTTGGGGTCTGATTCAGTGGAAGCTCAGCAGTGTGCATTTTTAATAAACTCCTGTGGTAAATCAGATGCAGTCAGTAGAACATGCTTTGAAAAACACATTCTTAGAATCTGAAAAGATTTCGTCCTGGGGAATTTGCTTGCAATTCAGAAGGCTGCCACCAGATGGCAGTGGTGCTTTGCGATGGATCTTATGCAAAGAACATTTTCCATCAGGACTATTGCTGGAGACAGTTCTTTATTGCAAGAATGTATACACAACAGATAATTATTTTAGATGATTTCTAGGACTGTTGGTCATGAAATATGAAATTTCAGGGCTTAATTTTAAATTTAAATGTACCCTTCAAATATTAGAGCTTACCTTTCCAATACAGTGGGCACTGGCCATGTGTGGCTTTGAGTACCTGAAATATGGTTAGTCTGAACACGGATGTGCTGAAAATGTAATAAACACACTGAATTCCAAAGACAAAAAAAGTAAAATATCTAGCTAATAATTTTTATCATGATTACATGTTGAAATTACAATATTTTGAGTTAAATAAAATTTTATTATGCACATGTTCTATCTCTATTGGGCGGTACTGCATTAGAAGATTCAGACTTGAAGTCAAAAGATCTCCATTTAAGTTCCAGTGTAAATACTCATTGCATGCCTTTGGGCAAGTCGTGTACCTTTACTCAGCCCCCATTTCATCATCTGTAGAAGAGGCTTAATTACAGCAGCCCTACTTAAAAGAGTTATTTAAAAGACAGAGTGAGATAATGTGGGTGAAGTAGCTTGTGTAAACTCTAAAGCATCGCAAAGAGATCAAATTACTATTGTGTGGTTACTGATAAACACTAGAACCCAGGTCAGAAATCTCACATTCATTAGGGCATCCCCTGCGCCAAGGTCACTGGACCGGGTATTTCTAGACTTTTGGGAGTTTACAACCAAGTTAAGAAGTTACGGTATGCACTTTTGAAATGTAAAATGACACTACATGGTTAGAATAGTGATTCAAGTTAAGTAACGGGAAGCAACACAGGCATACAAATCTTCCTGGATTTATGTCCTGATAAACCCATCATAAGTTGAAAATATTAGGTCAAAAATGCATTGAGTACACTTAACTTACTGAGCGTAGTAGCTCAGCCTCACCTACCTTAACCGTGTTCAGGACACTCCATTAACCTACAATTGGGCAAAATCATCTACCACAAAGCCGCTTTTAAAATAAAGTGTTGCGTATCTCATGTCACTGAATTCTGTACCGAAATTGAGACCCAGGATGGTTGCGTGGGTGCAGAGTGGCTGTAAGTATCTGGGCTGTTGGCCCTGGTGGCGGTGAGGTTGTCCAGGAGCTACCACTGCCCAGCACCATGAGAGAGGGTCAGACCACACGTCGCTAGCATGGGAAAAGGTCCAAATTCAAAATTAAAAGTACGGTTACTACTGAATGCGTATCACTTTTGCACCATCATGAAGTCAAAAAAGCATGAGCTGAATCACTGTAAGTCAGGGACCATCTGTATATAGTTAATAGTGAATCATTTCTTTTTCTATTTGAAAATATGCATTTATTGAGCTGGGACCATAGGATTGGAAAGCTGGGTTAGGGGGAGAGAGTAACATTTTGCTTCTGTTTGCAAGGGGATTTATTATCTGAGGGAACTGAAAAGGAGGCACAGATGATAGGAGAGAGAGAAGACAGAGCGTGGAAGCCACCAGCCTCAGGCCAATAAAAGGAACCTTGGTGGTTGGGAATGAGTGATGGGGCGTTGCCAATTCACCTGCTCTTCCCTTCTAATTAGAATCTTGACTTTTTTTGGCGGGGTGGGGGGGTGTTGGTAATTGGCCCAGCTTAAATACTACATTTTTTAAGTCTAATTTGAAGCTAGGGGTAGCCATACAATGCAGTTCTGGATAGTGAGCTATAAGTAGAAGTTGGACTGAGTTTCCAAGGAATCTCCATAAAATGGAGAGACATTTAAGCAGTGTTCACACAAGAGCCCTT
The DNA here is from genome assembly GCA_028646485.1 of Cryptoprocta ferox. NCBI lineage: Eukaryota > Metazoa > Chordata > Mammalia > Carnivora > Eupleridae > Cryptoprocta > Cryptoprocta ferox. Next base: position 111,012 of record JAQQST010000214.1, read on the forward strand.
GGCCCTCCCTCTTGCCTGGACTGTGGGTGTGATGGTGGTAACTCCAGCAACCATTTTGTGACCATGAATTTAAAAATTCCACCCTACAGTAGCAGAGGTGAAAGGTAGAATGAGCCTAGAACTTGGCTAACATCCTGGGGATGCTAGACTGCTCTGAATTTCTGTTGATGTTATTACGTGAGACAGATGATTCCCTATTTTGTTTAAGCCATTGTTACTGGGTTTTCTGTTCTATGCAGCCCACCTGATTGCTGAATGACACCAAGAATATTAGTGCTTATGTCAAGGCTCCTGAGTTCCATTTGCCTGTGATTTTTAGTGGGATCTGGGCCCAGAAGTTCACATGAGAAGGATAGGGGCACTTTTAAGCCCTATTGTGGCCATCTGGATGGTAGTGAAATGTCCCTCCCCTCCTCAGGAGGACATAGACAGTAACAGTTCTAAGGGCCCCAGAGAAGGAGAAAACAGAAATACCACAAAAAGCAACATTTAAGAGAAGTGAATATTTAGGCGCCGACTGGTGCTAGCCCACCCTATTTCAGGTCTCCTCTGCATAAGGGTCTAGATAATAATATAAGGGGAAAATTAATTGACAAAACAGATTGAGTTTAAACTGATTTAAAAAAATTATAGAAACACATCTATACCTGTGTATAAACTATGTATAAACCTGTGTACAGATGGTATAAAACTTACCATCCTAACCATTTGAATTGATTTCTTTTTGATACCTGGTTTTCTTGCAGCTCCCACCTCAGACGACGAGGCACCAGAGGTTGCTACAGGGAAGGGATGGGTGGGCGGTCATCTTTGGGGCTCAAGCTGACGGTCTTGACCTTGAGGTAATGGTATAGAACTCCAGGCTTTGTGGAAATGAAGGGACTGTTAAAAGATCTTCCTTTAATATATTCAGGGTCAGGCTTGGTGGATTAGATAGCAGAGTTTACCACTCCCCAGGTGGGAAGGACTCAGGTAATGACAAAGAAGAAATGGAGGACCACCCCTTCCAAGCCCGGGGTCGTGGAAGAAGCATGGTAATAGTAGCAAGGTGTGGGAGGGGTGTGCTCAGATTTCTTCCCCCCAGGGCCAAGTGCTGGTCTGGCTGAGGGCATGCTGAAAATAGAGGGGTCTCACTCCATCTCATGGGGCTGGTTAGAGGAGGTCACTTTGAAGGAACCTGGGGGTGGCCACATCAGGGTAAATGTGGAGGCACAGTGGGGTTAGGAAGAAGGAGGGCCCGAGGTCAGCTTTCTCTAGTGGATAGGCTTGAGAAGGGTCCATGTGAGCCCGTGAGCCCAAAGGGCTGGGAAGTAGCTGAGTGTGTGAATGGGAAGTTTACCAGAGGGCTTGTGGCAACAGAGATGAAGGTGCCCGATAGCTGAGAGTCAGAGGGTGGACAAGCTGTGCTGGGCATCCAGTGAGAGTCCCGGTCAGATCTTAGGGGATTCAAGGGTAAGATGAAGACTCTGCACAAGATAAAGAAAGCAGAGCAAGATTCTCCGGCCTTGGACTTCAGACCACCACTTTGGAGGACTGGGAGGAGTATAAGGCCCGGTGTCAGTCAGATTTTGCTAGGTGAGCCTGCAGTAACAAACAGCTCCACAACTCTCTGTCTTCAAACGGTAGAGTCTTTCTTATTCATGTCACATGTTGGTGGCTGTGGTCAGCTGGGCTCTGTCCCATGCCTTCTGGGCCTGGAGACCTGACTGAAGGAGCAGCCCTGGTGTGGCTCACATCTTCTCAGGACAGGAGAAAAAGTAAGACAGCTGGCAGACACCGACACTGGATCTTAATGCATCTGCTTGAATGTGCCACCTCCCACTGGGCATGCCATTCACACGGTGGCCATACCAGTGGGATGGAGAAGGATGGCCCTCCCACTGAAGTCACGGCAAGTCACATGACTATAAGCCCTCTTTCAGGAAGGGGTCACTGCCCACCCTCCCCCTGCCCTGGCTGGCAGGACTGGATCAGTTGCCAGACAAAGTGCTTATGAAGACCAGACCATGGCAGAGAAAAGCTGTCATGGCTTCTGTTCACGTAGGTGTGGTCACTTTGGCTTCTTGTGACAGCAGGACAGGCAGCTGCCCTCACAGCCTGGGGGGCTCCATCTCCCCTGGGCCTCACCGTCACCCCTGCCCCCTCTTCCAGGGAGTGCAAACACATACATCCATCAACTTCTTTCCTGCCGTTGTTTTCCTGAAGCTGATAGGATCAACCTGTTCTTCACCTCAAACCTGTTCCTAAAAGGTCTTTCCTGCTTTTTTTTTCTTTCTTTAATTGCTGAATATTTTTATAACATACTTTGAACAGACTAAACAGAACCTAGGAAAACAGTTATTAAAGAGCTATAAAATGGTTTCCTTACACTTGTTCCCTTTTATTTCTTCCTCCTTCAGAGGCCCTGGTCTTGGTTGGGGCTGCAGTGGGTGAACCTAAGGGGATGAGCTGTGAATTAGTGTCGGGACATCTGACAAGTGCCCGGCATCCACCCTACATCTAAAGGAGCTGGGACACCTCCTCCCTGAGTCCTCCAGGCAAATTCTTGCTCAGCCCCATTTTGTTGATTTATAGGCTGCAGAGACCTCATTCTCAGCTCCTAGGGCCCATGGGCTGGGCTGGTTTTACAACAGGTGCAGGTGGACACACTCGGGGGACGGGGGACGTGAGGGTCGTGGGAAGGCCTCTTTTCCCCTCACTTCAGCCCCACTGTGTGGTCTGCGGCTCCCTTTCAAGGTGCTTGATAGCTCACCATTTAAACCCCATGCCCTTGGGCCCAGCATTCATGTTGGGAAGGTCCCACGTTAAGCTGTGAAGCCCTCAGCTCAGGGAGTCCCTTGTGACCAGCAGAGCCAGGGCTGCAGGAAGGCACTGGGGACTTTGGAAAGCAGGGAGAGGTTCTTGGAGGTGGGATGGGAGCTCAGAAAGGGGTGGAAAGAGTGACCCAGGTGAGAGACCCACTCTGCCAGCCGTTGGTTCGGTCTCTGGCTGGCCTTGGCCACCCCCTGCAGTTACAGCAGGAAAAGGTGCACATGGATAAATGTATCTGCCTGGCTTGTGTCCCAGATGGATGGAAGATGGGAATGGGAGCACCTGGGGGATGAACTGGGTCTCCTTCCTCCCAACCGGGCCTCTGCAGAAGGATGGGGTCTGAGTGGTCACTCTGTGCTTGTTGGGGGTGGGGTGGGGTGGTCAGTGGGGTGGGCCCTGGGCGTCTCTACATGGTGTGTGAGTAGGGGTGGGGGTGGTTGAGGATTAGGAGAGTCTTCCCTACTCTCAGTCGGCCCACTTCCCAGAACCCTCCTAGTGTGGACTCAAAAGGACACTCCCGGGGCCTAGAGACATCATTTTGACCATCTCCTATGTGATGCATTGTGTGGTTTTTGTCAAGGTGTGCATGGGACTCCCTCTGCTATAGCTTTTCTGAGAGCTCTGGGGGAGCCGATGAACTCATTTACTCTGAGGAGCTCATGGTTGATAATGGTTAGAGAAGTATCCCTTCCCAGGGGGATCTGACCTGTAGTAAAGAGGAAAGACTCCCTAGAAGCTGAATCACCAAGAGAAGAGAAGAGAGAGATCATTGGAAGCAAGGAGTGCTTCTGCTCACTCCTGTCATGAAGGTAGTACCAGACAGCACCCATATTGGTAGAATATACGAGAATTTGCAAAGCCATTTCACATATGGTACCTTATTTGCCCCTCCATCAATTGATAGAACTAGGTATTTGCAAATGAAGAAACTGAGGCCCAGAGAGATCAGGGATGTGTCTATGGCCACACAGCCAGAGGGTGCAGAGCTGGGACGGGGAGTTGATTCTTTTCCCTCTGAGCTAGGTCTTCTCCATGGTGCCGGCCTGAGCACAGGCGTTTGAAGAGGGTAAAGCCCCGAGAGGCCAATACAGGTGCAGAGAGTGGGAGTCAGAGGACCTGCCTTAGGATTCGGATTTCATCTCTTCTTCAGAAGTGGGAGAACACCCCAGAGCATCAGTGTCTTTACTAGCAAAGTGGGGACACCACCCCCCTCGGCTCTCCCCCTCCCAGGGTTATTGTGAGGACCAGAGATGAGATCATGTGGTTGAAGAATAGCTGCAAAGTGCAAAAGGCCGCCCTCATGCTCGATTCCAGGAAGTGAGGGCTGGACTCTCTTTGCACCGCTCACACCCTTCCTTTTGGGGGAGGCAGCAGGCTCAGAAATAGCCTTTGCTTCTGTCCTCCCTGTTTCCCCCGGGAGTAGGGCTGAGTGTTTTCTTCTTGAAAAACAAAAAAATCAAAGCAGTTGCAGAAAAACCAAAAGCTCGTCTTTGCTTCCCCTCAGCTGCCCTTCTGCTCTCTGGGGCCAAGAGGAGAGGATGTTGCTGGAAGCTTGGATTTGGCTGGAGACTTCCAGAGTCCTCCCTGCCCTACAAGGGCCACCAGCAGAGGCCTGGGAAGTGTTTGTCTTCTGTTCAGAGGCCAATGCTGGACATGTTCTGAGGTGTGGAACTATGATCTCTCTTGGCAGTGGGGCGGGGAGAGAGGGGCCTGGCTCTCTCAGGCCACCTGAGAGGGGCCACCTGGACATGTCAGCGAAATGCGTCCTGTCCTCTTAACCTGAAGTAATGATTCTCTGGTCATTTACAAAATGGAGCTCAGAATCCTGTGAGTGTCTTTTTTCTCCTCTAATGATCAGCAGACAAGCTGTCAGGACATGTTTAGAAATAGGGAGAGACCAGTTGCAGAGGAGAAACAGAATCTAGACAGCACACGTTGTGTGGGACAGCCAGGTGACCTCACACGGGAGAGAGCCAGGTGCTGGCCCTCTGCGCAAAGTGGTGGCTGCCGACACGCCTTCCGGCCCCATACCCAGGGTCTTCATCCGAGATGGTCAGGTGGGGGCCCACTGATTCACCTGTGTCTCCTCAGCTGTGTCTGAGGGGGATCGTTACTCAGAACTTGGCAATGGCAGCAAAAAGGATTCGTTGAGAGGAGCCTAACCTCAAGCACAGACGAACTCTATGTAGTATTCTAAACAGTTAGGCAGTCCTATCCACAGTGATTTCAGACAATATAACGTACGCGTCTGGTGTTAATTACCGATCCCTCTTCAGCAGGAGACTGAGAAAGGAGTGTTCCAGTCCATGTTCTAGACCAGGTTTCCAGCACCGTCCAGATTCTGCCTTTTCCTCTTGTTCCCAACCATTTTGAATCCCACGTGGTCCCATGCCAGCTACTCCCTTTCTTCTTAGGACTTGCAGCCTAGGAAACTTAGTTGCCCTAATTTCCCAAGGTTGGATTTAGAATACAGGGTTCGGCGGGCATATTCTCACAGCTCTGTTGTTTTGCTGTTTGCTCTACCACAGGCTTGCCTGGAGACTGGGAAGAGTGGGCGGGGCCCCCGGCCAGCGTACATTCTGCTAAATAAGCTAGCTGTGCCAAGAACCCTTCTTTCTGCCATCGCTGTGGTAGGTGAAGTTCTACCGGCAGCTTTGGGTTTTGATAGGAAAGGCACAGCTTCTGATTTTACATCGAAGGGTTTTCCTCTGCTTTGCAATAGAAAAGTTTAAAAAAAAATTTTTTTTTAATGTTTTTAAATTTATTTTTGAGAGACAGAGACAGAGTATGAGCAGAGAGAGAGAGAGACACAGAATCAATCCGAAGTAGGTTCCAGGCTCTGAGCTGTCAGCACAGAATCCGATGGGGGGGCTCAAACCCACAAACCCGTAAGATCATGACCTGAGCTGAAGTCGGATGCTTAACCGACTGAGCCACCCAGGCGCCCCCAATAGAAACATTTTCTAAACTAATTACTGTGTGGCTTTTCACTACCACCTATCTGCATGCAGACCCATATGTTTTACTGGAACATACTCACCTAAAAGCCAGGCCTGAAGTGGAATTGGAGGCTGCGTGTCTCTTAGCATGGGTTCTAAGGTCTGGGTAGAGGGTCACCAGGGAGGATCCAGGGAGGCTGATCATGTAGTTACAGGGTTTTGTTTGAGGGGTTTGGAAATTCATTGCGGGATGGGGAAGAATGGGTGGCAAACACATCACCTGCCTGGGGGGATAGGGGGAGGAGCCCACTGAGACAGAACCTGGTATTCATTCCATTCAATTCACTCAGTAAATATTTAAGGAGCACTTGCTACATACCAGGTAGTCTTCTAGGTGCTGGGGATACAGCAGTGAATTAAACAAAGGAATCACTGCTCTTATGGAGCTGAGTTCTTAGTCCTGTGCTGTGACTCCACTCATCAGCTGTGGGGTTTAGGTGTCAAGGTCCTAATCTCATCATTGTGATTGGTTGTAAATGGGTTCTCTCCCCCTCTCACTCCTTTCTATCTTCTGCCACACAACCCTGGAGTTATTATCCCGCTCTTCAGTGATCAGATCCAAGAACTTCCTGGGGAAGACCTGCCATCCTAGGGCTCCTGGGTATGTGGTGACTAGTTCTCAGGGCTTCCCTTGACTTGTATGAAAGACAATCCTTGGGATCTGAGGTCATAAAAGTACCCCTGCCCACCCACTTCCTAGATTTCTTCTCATCCTTCCCAGGGATATTGACAATATGCTGAAGAGCGACCAATACAGATAAAATCTTAAAAGCAGGCAGAGAGAAAAGACACAAAGGACTGGCAACTGATTTCTCAATGAAACAATGGAAGCCAGAAGACAATGCAAAGATATATTCAAAGCTCTGGAGGAGAACAACTACCAAGTAGAAGTCCAGGGATCACAAATTTCTTTCCAAGATAAAGGGGGAAATAAGGACATTTTCAGAGAAGCAAAATTTGACAGGTCTCATCACCAGCTGCCTTGCACAAAAGGAAATACTCAAAAATGGTCCTCAAGCAGAAGGAAATTAAACTCAAATGTAATCTGGGAGATGCAGGAAGGAATGAAGAACAATAGAAAAGTAAATATGTGCGTAAGTGTAAATGAATATTGGCTGCCTGTACAACAATGATGCCTCATGGGATTTTAAATCTACAGCAAATTAAAATACCTGAACTAATGCATGATAAAGCATTTGTCGGAGGATAGTGGGAGATGAAAGAAGTCTAAGGTCCTTGCATTATCCAAGAAAAAAGAGGTAGAGGTACTGATTTGTATAAGACTTTGATTCGTCAAAGATAGATGTTGTAACCACATGATGCAAAATTTAAAAGAAGCAAAAAACCCGAAGTGTATTACTCTCAAAAGAATGAGTCAGGTGGTACCATAAAAATATTGAATTGGGGGCACCTGGGTGACTCAGTCGGTTAAGCTCAGGTCATGATCTCACGGTTCGTGAGTTCAAGCCCTGCGTCAGGCTCTGTGCTGACAGCTCAGAGCCTGGAGCCTGCTTTGCATTCTGTGTCTCCCTCTCTTTCTGCCTCTCCCTTGCTCATGGTCTGTCTCTCTCTCAAAAATAAATAAGCATTAAAAAAATTAAAAAAATATTGAACTGATCCAAAAGGAGGCCAGAAAGTATCATAGAACAGGCAGGGCAAGTATAAAGCAAATAAGATGGTAGATTAAAACCCAATATAACAGCAATTACAATCAATATAGAAGGATTAAAAACTCCACTTAAAATATGTAATTGTCAGAGAAAATAAGAAAAATAAAACCTAACTGTATCCTGCTTACAAGAGACATGCTTTATTATTATTTTTATTTCATTTTGAGAGAGAGAAAGAGGGGGGAGAGAGAGAGAGAGAGAGAGAGAGTAGAAGCAGGGGAAGGGCAGAGAGAGAGAGGGAGAGAGATTCCCAAGTAAGCTCTGTGCTGTTAGCATGAAGCCTGATACAGGGCTCCATCTCATGAACCGTGAAATCAGGACCTGAGCTGAAATCAAGAGTTGGACGCCAATCTGACCGAGCCACCCAGGTGCCCCAAGACCCTGAGACATGCTTTAAACCTAAGTATACAGAAACATAAGAAGAAAAACAATGATAAAATAAGCTGTACAAAGTAAGTTGGGGTAGCTACATTTATGTCAAATGAAATTGATTTTAGTAGAGTTAATGATACTTCGTAATAATATAAGGTTCAACTAACCAGGAAGCAGAAACAGTTCTATAGTTGTATGAATCTAATAATATTACCTCAAAGTAAACAAAGCAAAAATGAAAGAACTGAGGGAGAAACAGAAAAGCCACAATCATATATTGGGGAGAATTTTTTTACCCATCTGTCTTAGTTTTTGATAGATCAAGCAGAAAATACCCAGTAAGGACCTAGAATATTAAACAAGATGATTAATAAACTTGAATTAATCAACATGAACAGAAGATAGCTTTCATCTCCATATATACATTATTTGCAAGGACAGATGGAATATTTACAAAAACTGACCTATGTGACACCACAAAGCAAGTCTCAACAAGTTTCAAAGATTGAAATGAATATCGGGCGCCTGGGTGGCTGTGTCTGTTAAACATCAGGCTTCAACTCAGGTCATGATCTCACAGTTCATGAGTTCGAGTCCTCTGTCAGGTGCTGTACTGATGGGTCTCAGAAGCTAGAGCCGGCTTTGGGTTCTGTGTGTGTCTCTCTCTGCCCCTCCATCACTTGTGCTCACTCTCTCTCTAAATAAACATTTTTTAAAAAAGAAATGAATACCTTCATTGAGTACATTGGAATTAAGCTTAAAATCAGCAGCAACAACAAAAAATTTATTAAATCCTCAAATGTTTGGAAATTAAGTAATATTTTTTCTTAAGTAGGTGAAATCACAATGGAGAATAGAAAATATTTTTAATTAAACAACAGTAAAAGAGTACATTGCAGAACATTTAAGATGTAGTTAATGCCAGACTTAGAAGAAAATTTATAGCCTTACATGCTTATAGAAAAGAAAGGTTGCAAACCAGTAATATAAACTTCCAGCTCAAGGGGTTAGAAAAATAAACTCAACCCAAAGCAAACTAAACCCAAAGAAAGTAGGATGATAAAAAAAAAAATGAAGATGTGAGCACAGATTAATAAAATAGAAAATAGACAAGCAGTAGAAAGGAACCACAAAGTTGGTTTTATGAAAATACCAGTAAAATTAACAAGCCCCTGGTAAGTTCAGTCATGGAGAGAGAAAGAGAGACAGAAAGAGAGGGCAGGAGGGAGAGGGAGAGAGAGAGAGACAGAGAGAGAGAGAGAGAGAGAGAGAGAGAGGGAAAGAATGAATAATTAATTGATACCAACAATGAAGTAGGGGACTTTAGCACAGACTCTACAATAATAAAATAATAATTCTATTATTAAAAAGATGGTAAGAAGATATTAAAACAACTTATGCTGATGTGTTTGATGACTTAGATGAAATGAACCAATTGTTTGAAAAAACACAGCTGGAATTTGACACAAGTAGAAAATCTGGAAACTCAAAACTCTTAAAGTAGGTGAATCATCACTTCATATGCTCCCTGCAAAGAGAACTCTAGGCCTTCAATGGGGAATTTCACCAAGCATTAAAGGAAAAAAATAATGGCAGCATTACATGATCTTTTGCAGAGAATAGGAAAAGGGAAAACATTTTTCAATATGTTTCAGAGTCTGACAAACCCTTGATACCCGATAAGGACATTACAAGAAAGAAAAATTTCAGGCCCATTGGTCTCATGAATATAGATGCAATATTCCCTAGTGAAATATTAATAAACCAAATCCAGTGATACACAAAAGAGATAATAAATCATTACTAAATGCGGCTTATTACAGAAAATGCAAGTTTGGTTTAGCATCGGAAAACAATCCGTTCAGTGTATCACATTGATGAGATAAAGGGAAAGGCACAAGCTCGTTCTCACTGGGTAGGAACATTATTTAATAAAATGTAACACACATTAATTGGCAGAACTCTTACACAAGAAGAAACAGAACCAACAGGATGTGTGTGTGTGTGTGTGTGTGTGTGTGTGTGTGATTGTATGTGTGTGTATCAACAGAGAGAGATTTTAAGAAACCGGCTCATTGGTTCATGCAGTCAGGAAGGCTGCTGAGTGTAGAGTGGCCCAGTAGCTGGAGAGCCAGGGAGGAGCTGATGTTGATCATGACTGGTAACGCTGAGCCTTGCTGGTGGCAGAAAGTTGAAAAATCCATGAAGGCATGGATACCCTATGATCCAGCAAGCCCACGCTTAGGTGCACCCCCCCTAGAATGCATTCATATGACTCCAAAAACTCATGTATAAAAATGGCCTTAGGGGCTTCCTAGAGTGGCCTGAAACCAAATGTCCATTATCAATAGAATGGATAAACAAATACTGGTATATTCACACAATGGATACCAGTCAGCAATGAGAATGGATATTTAGCCACATCGCACAACTTGGGTAAAACCCACAAACATCGTATTGAGCAAAGAAGCCAGACACAAAAGGGTACACGCTGCATGACTCTGATTATATAATGTTGGAAACCGGGCCCAACTAATACACAGGGTTAGAGGTCAGGATGGTGCTGACGTTGGGGCAGGAAGAAAGGGGTAGTGATTGCCAAGCGCCCTCAGAGGGCTTCTGGGGTATTGCATGTGCATTACTTCTTCACAGGAGGTCACACGGTGCAGCCACTTTGGGAAATTCATTAAATTTACATTAAAAAAGTTAAAAAGTGAGAAAGAACAGAGGAAAGTGATCTGGAGACAGCACACAGAGACAACGTTTTCCAGAAAGGTTGCTCTCGGGGGGAAAATGGGAGGCTAATTGGCAAGAGTGATTTTTTTTTTCTATTCAATTTGGTTTTGGAATGATGACATTTTTGTATGCCGATGAGAATAAAGCAATGAAGGGGGAGCATCGATAAAGCTGGAGAGAGAGAGACAAGGACTGCAGGAGTGGCATCCATGAGCAGTGAGGGTGCAGGAATGGAGCTCGGGGCCCAGGTACAGTCTCCCCAGGCCTGCAGATCACCCAGGGAGGTGTGCAGGGAGCTCACAACAGGCCCCCTCCTCCCCGAGGCACCTCTTTTCCTGTTGCTCAGGCTTCCTCCTCCGAGAGGTGCCTGAACCCCAAACCCACACTCTCTTATGCCCAATCTCACTCAACATTAATTGAATTCTCTGCTTCCTGAAAGGTAGACAGGGACCAGAAGGCAGAGGCTAGTGCCTGCACCCTTTGGACAAGGTGCTGGAGGAGAAGGAGGTGGAGGTCCCAGGCTGGAAAGGGCTTTGGGGGGTAGTCTGTGGATTTCTGAGATCAGGAACTCATGTCCTCATGGGTTGGTTCTGGGTAAATTTGGGGCTGGCCACCTGGCACTGGCTGTCTGCTCCTCTGCCCTCTGTCCTGTCCCTGACCTGCTTGGGGCAGTGGCTGCCTGGCCACTCACAGCTCTTACAGGACCCCAGGGCTCTCCCTGTGAGCAGGGGGAGGGAGCCTTGGTTTCAAGAAGGGCAGGAAGCCAGCTTAAAAAAGCACATTCCTTGGCAGGTTAAAAAACATTTTTTTTTAAGTGTAAAGACTTAACCTTTGCTAGGAAATGGTTGCGGTATTTTCTTTAAATGAAAAGAGACCATTGTAAGTGGAACTTTGGAAAATACACAACATCCTGGTGCTGTTCTCCAGGGCGGTCGCAGGGAACCCTGTCAGGCCAGCTCTGGCCTTTCCTCCAGATGGTCTCTTCTTGTGCTGTTTGAAGGGGCAGGACCAGCGGACTGGTCCCTGGAAAGGCGGCTGGAATGCTGAGCCCCTCCCCAGCAGGGCACCCCTCGCAGAAGGGCCTTCTTGTTTCCCGGCCCTGGCCCACGCTCAGGACCAGCTCTGTAATAATGTGGGCCCAGTGCAAAATGTAAACGCAGGGCCCCTGGTTCAAAAACTATTGAGATCTTCAAGCTGGTGACAGCAGAACATTAAACCACGTGCGTGCCTCTCGGGGCACAGACCATTCTAAGTGGAGGACCCTGTGTGACCACACAGGTCATAAGCCTGGCCTCCGCTTGATTCTGACAGGTAATGTCACTCTCTTTCTGCAGGCCAACTTGAGACTTTGAAGCTTCTCTCTTAGGTGGTACCTCCAGGGCTAGACAGGGATCCCAGAGGATACAGGGCAGGACTCAGGGCTTCCTTCTGGGGTCCCCCCCGCCCCCCGCTCCCACATACCACAGCTGGCAACAATTTCCCAACCTGGGTCTTTGCTCAAATTTCTTTTGCATTTCATAGACTGTGCTCCTCGGTCGTGAAAACATTCTGGGTTTAATCTGTGCTTGCTTGTAACCCAGGGGTCTAGGGTAATCAGGGAACACAGAACAGCTGCATCGAGTGCTGGCTCCTTGACGCTCCTTGAACTGCTTGCAAGTCTCCTTATAGGGCCTACTGTAAATAAGAAAGTACAAACACATGGCGACCCTGCAGCGAACTAAAACCATACGCTGCTTTCCCTGAATTTTAACACATAGTGGTTTATGTTTATGCTGCATTTATTACTTTGCATGCTACTTGCAGCCTTGTGTAGCTCTCTACAAAGTCAGGCCTAAGCATCTGTGCCTTCCTGGGTCTGGGAGGCCCACTGTGTCCTATAGCTTTGTTCCCGGGGTTGGCCCGACCTCACAAGCCCCGACCCTCACCAGAGCTTCCCTGTCCAATACAGTGGCCATTAGCCACTCGTGGCTCTTGACCACTTAGAATGTGACTAGCCTGAATTGAGATGTGTCGTTCATGTAGAATCGGTACCTGCCTTTGAAGGCTTAATACAAAAAAACAATGTAAGATATCTCATTAATAATTCTTTTATACGATTGCATGTTGAAATGGTAATATTTATAAAATGGATAACATAAAATATACTATGAATTTTGTGTGTTTCTTTTTCCTTTTCTAATGTAGCTACTAGAGATTAAAAAATGATATACATGGGTTGCATTTGTGGCTTGCATCATATTTCCATTCGACAGTGCTGTTCTGAATCTTCTTGTATTTCCATGTCCAAGCCATGTGGATTTCACACACACAGACATACACCCCTGAGCAACTGACAGAATCTTGGAAGGAAAACCAGACTCAGTGTGATCATGTGACTTGACCCCAAATGCTGGCTCCTCCAGGAAGGCCTCTCAGAATGTCTTAGGGCCACCTAACACTAACAACCCAGGGGACTTTTTTGGACCATTGGTAATCTGTCTGCCTTGTTTTTATCATCCATCATATATCTATTGAATACCTACAGTTGTGAGGCACCATGGGTAGTAACCTGAGAGTGGGCTCTGGAGTCTACATGAGCTGGATTCTAGGCCTGGCTCTACCACTTATGAGCTATGTGCCCTTGAATGAACTACTTATCACTTCATACCTTGGTCTTCTCACCTGTAAAATGGGAATTGTAGCATCCACACAGAATCAGGATGGTGGCCCCAGTGTCTACTTCACATGCTCATTGTGAAGATGAATTAGGACAAGGCACAGAGACCTTCGCTCTAGAACGAGCCAGCCATAGATAGCCATGGCCTGATCTGGCCCCTGGACTTTCACAGGGCTCAGCAGCCTCTGAGGAAGGATGGGGCAGGACTGCGGGCACCAGGTAAGTGTGGGACCTATAATCCTGGGGAGGCTCCGAGGCAGAGCAGAGAGACTATGGTACTGGCCAGGACATAGTGCCAAAGTTTGGAATCCAGGAAGGCATCTTCTCAGGGTGGCCACCTAGAGGGCCTGGGCAGGCAGGCTTGGGGGATTGCTGGGTTTATGATGGGGAAGCCAGAACATGAATGAGGGTGGACAGTTCTGAATACAGATCATCCTCCTAGCTAGAGCCAAGCTGATGGACAGGGCTGAGGGGATAGGTCAAGATCACATCCCAAGTCTTTATTTGGCAGATGTGGGGTGGGGAACCCATCTTTTCCTTGCAGTCTTGCTCCTGTAAGGCAACTTAATTTGGGTAATACTTGTTGATGAAACAAATCCCAAAACGCCAGTGGCTGAATGCAGTAGACTTTAATTCTCTCTCACGACAGTCTGAGGTGGGCGTTCCCGGTGGCCAGCAAGAAGCCTTCCATGTGGTGATTCAGGGATCTAGGCTCTTAGTGGCTCTGCCCTTCTTTACGGCCTCAGAGTTCTCTGTAACCAAGGGGCAGACAAGGGAAGAGTAGTGGAGAAGGTACAACCTCTTCTAACCGCCTTGGCCTGATGGGACCATGTATGCTCACCCTCCGGCCATGAAAACTAGTCATATGGCCCCTCCTAGATGCAAGAGTGGCTGGAAAATGAAGACTCTACAGAGATGGAAGGGAATCACTAATTTCTGGTAGCTGTCTCTGCCAGCTCCCATTCTGTAGCCAGAGCTGAGCCAGCCACATCTCATGGCCTTTCTCCCTACCAGGCCCCCATCCTCCCGCCACAAGCCTGTCATGGTAGCCAGGCCAGGTTCTGAGAGGGCTCTGAAAAAGAATAGAGGAAAACAAAGCAAAACAACCCACCCCTGAAACCCCATAACACTCCTTAGGGAATGACACAGGCAGAGACACTCAAAGAGACAGGGAACACCATGGGCTTACACTTCAGCCCCCTCAAACCACCCAAGTCTGGCTTGTAGAAGCAGAGCTCAGTGAGCAAGCCAGGCCTGCAATTTGGATCCGAAGAGAGTGTGGGGAGATGGACCAGCTAATGCTTCCTGAAGCTCCCGCCGTCCTGGCCAATGGCAGCAGGGAGTGGTCTCAGAGGGGTCTCCTGGGGTCTTCTGGGTGGCTTTCCCCATGTGCCCTGATTACTGTGCTGGCAAAATTCCGAGTCCCCAGTGGTCAGGGCTGGACCGAGGGGGAGAGAGATGGGGGAGATTGAGGGCAGGATATGTCTTATTACCTGACCCAGGCCTTGTACCTCCACCAGAGCTTCTTACACACCCACCACCGCTGAGGAAGGCATGAAGGATAACAAGGCCAGCTGGGCCGCAGTTTGCTCATGATTTTGTAGAGAAAATGATCAAACATCTATACTTCTGTCTGTTGCAGAGTATCTGTCAGTCCCTTCAAAGAGGGGTAGATGGTGAAGGCCAGAAGGGAGGGGGTGACGTGAGCAAGTCAGACTCTCCCTTTGGTGCAATCACAGAAGGCTTTCTGGAGGCTAAGGCCCAGAGGCTGAGGCTTGAAGGGCGCTGAGGGAAGAAATAGTGTTTCCACGTGTGTAGTGCTTTATTATTTCCAAAGCCAGCAAGGCAGGCATGATAGAGAGTGGCAGGGACATTAACCTCCATTTGGCAGGGGAAGAAGCAGAGGCCCAGAGAGGCTAAGCTCTTCACCCAAGGTTGCACAGGAGTTTATGAGTGAGAATGCAGATGTTGGCCTAGCAGCCTTGAGTTCTTAGATCTACTCTCAGCAACTTTCCAGTCTGAAATACTATATTTTAACTACGTCACTTTGCTGTGCATTAGATCCTCAGAACTTGTTCTTCTTATAACCGAAAATGTGTTCCCTTTGACCTCTATCCTCCCCCCCGCCATTTCCCCCTCCTCCCAACAGAATGGCAGCTACCATTGTATTCTCTGATGCTATGAAATCCTGCCTTTCTTCTTCACGGCTCATGCCTGCACTAGGCTCCAAGGCTCTGAAGACCTAGAATGCTCTTTTTGCCCTCTCTCTCTCTTTCATTCCACATATCTCTTCCATCCAAGGAGCAGGGGTGAGCCCTGGACCCACCAGTGGGACAAGGTGCTGACTCTGATTCAGAGCAGAGTTACGCACTGAGCCCCAGGTCTCACGGGCCTCATGTGATGCAGGCTGGACGGCCGGGTGATGTCACCCACTGGCCCCAGCCTCCGCCCCGGGACACATGGGAAACAGTGCAGCACTGAGGAGTTGAGGGAGGTCTCATGGCTCTGAACTTCCAATGGCTGCAATTGGAAGCTTGATATGCACATTTCTCTCTCAAGGCTGGTCAGGGCTAGGTCCTCAGGTGTGGCTGGGAAACTCCCATCCAGGGAGCAGGTCCTCTCTGGGGGCTCCTCAGGGCTGGGTGCTTGGCCTCCCCTACACAACATGTGTTTCCTGTTTTCCTCCCCCCTGCCCTGGCTTAGGACAGAGAACAGGGTTTTCCTGAGCGGAAGAGCCTCAAAGACCTGGCCCACCACCAGCTAGCTCTGGCTAATCTGCTTGCTCATGGTTCTTGTTACTCAGAATGATGAACTCCCTCACCCTCCCTCCCAAGAGTCTTCATGGCCATTACCTTCCCTCCCTCTCCCAAACTCCTGAGACCTGGAATTCAAATCCAGGTCTATGACTCCCATCTTGGTATTCTTTGAAGACCCTTCACTCATCAGTCAAGCTCCTTGGCAAAACCTGGGGCTTGTGTTTCCCTGGAACATAGGAGCCAGGGCTGTGGGTCAGGTCTCGGCCCCAGGGCTGGTGCACTTAGCCAGGACTTTGGCCAATCTCGCAGCCATTGGAAGTTCAGAGCCATGAGACCTCCCTCAACTCCTCAGTGCTGCACTGTTTCCCATGTGTCCCGGGGCGGAGGCTGGGGCCAGTGGGTGACATCACCCGGCCGTCCAGCCTGCATCACATGAGGCCCGTGAGACCTGGGGCTCAGTGCGTAACTCTGCTCTGAATCAGAGTCAGCACCTTGTCCCACTGGTGGGTCCAGGGCTCACCCCTGCTCCTTGGATGGAAGAGATATGTGGAATGAAAGAGAGAGAGAGGGCAAAAAGAGCATTCTAGGTCTTCAGAGCCTTGGAGCCTAGTGCAGGCATGAGCCGTGAAGAAGAAAGGCAGGATTTCATAGCATCAGAGAATACAATGGTAGCTGCCATTCTGTTGGGAGGAGGGGGAAATGGCGGGGGGGAGGATAGAGGTCAAAGGGAACACATTTTCGGTTATAAGAAGAACAAGTTCTGAGGATCTAATGCACAGCAAAGTGACGTAGTTAAAATATAGTATTTCAGACTGGAAAGTTGCTGAGAGTAGATCTAAGAACTCAAGGCTGCTAGGCCAACATCTGCATTCTCACTCATAAACTCCTGTGCAACCTTGGGTGAAGAGCTTAGCCTCTCTGGGCCTCTGCTTCTTCCCCTGCCAAATGGAGGTTAATGTCCCTGCCACTCTCTATCATGCCTGCCTTGCTGGCTTTGGAAATAATAAAGCACTACACACGTGGAAACACTATTTCTTCCCTCAGCGCCCTTCAAGCCTCAGCCTCTGGGCCTTAGCCTCCAGAAAGCCTTCTGTGATTGCACCAAAGGGAGAGTCTGACTTGCTCACGTCACCCCCTCCCTTCTGGCCTTCACCATCTACCCCTCTTTGAAGGGACTGACAGATACTCTGCAACAGACAGAAGTATAGATGTTTGATCATTTTCTCTACAAAATCATGAGCAAACTGCGGCCCAGCTGGCCTTGTTATCCTTCATGCCTTCCTCAGCGGTGGTGGGTGTGTAAGAAGCTCTGGTGGAGGTACAAGGCCTGGGTCAGGTAATAAGACATATCCTGCCCTCAATCTCCCCCATCTCTCTCCCCCTCGGTCCAGCCCTGACCACTGGGGACTCGGAATTTTGCCAGCACAGTAATCAGGGCACATGGGGAAAGCCACCCAGAAGACCCCAGGAGACCCCTCTGAGACCACTCCCTGCTGCCATTGGCCAGGACGGCGGGAGCTTCAGGAAGCATTAGCTGGTCCATCTCCCCACACTCTCTTCGGATCCAAATTGCAGGCCTGGCTTGCTCACTGAGCTCTGCTTCTACAAGCCAGACTTGGGTGGTTTGAGGGGGCTGAAGTGTAAGCCCATGGTGTTCCCTGTCTCTTTGAGTGTCTCTGCCTGTGTCATTCCCTAAGGAGTGTTATGGGGTTTCAGGGGTGGGTTGTTTTGCTTTGTTTTCCTCTATTCTTTTTCAGAGCCCTCTCAGAACCTGGCCTGGCTACCATGACAGGCTTGTGGCGGGAGGATGGGGGCCTGGTAGGGAGAAAGGCCATGAGATGTGGCTGGCTCAGCTCTGGCTACAGAATGGGAGCTGGCAGAGACAGCTACCAGAAATTAGTGATTCCCTTCCATCTCTGTAGAGTCTTCATTTTCCAGCCACTCTTGCATCTAGGAGGGGCCATATGACTAGTTTTCATGGCCGGAGGGTGAGCATACATGGTCCCATCAGGCCAAGGCGGTTAGAAGAGGTTGTACCTTCTCCACTACTCTTCCCTTGTCTGCCCCTTGGTTACAGAGAACTCTGAGGCCGTAAAGAAGGGCAGAGCCACTAAGAGCCTAGATCCCTGAATCACCACATGGAAGGCTTCTTGCTGGCCACCGGGAACGCCCACCTCAGACTGTCGTGAGAGAGAATTAAAGTCTACTGCATTCAGCCACTGGCGTTTTGGGATTTGTTTCATCAACAAGTATTACCCAAATTAAGTTGCCTTACAGGAGCAAGACTGCAAGGAAAAGATGGGTTCCCCACCCCACATCTGCCAAATAAAGACTTGGGATGTGATCTTGACCTATCCCCTCAGCCCTGTCCATCAGCTTGGCTCTAGCTAGGAGGATGATCTGTATTCAGAACTGTCCACCCTCATTCATGTTCTGGCTTCCCCATCATAAACCCAGCAATCCCCCAAGCCTGCCTGCCCAGGCCCTCTAGGTGGCCACCCTGAGAAGATGCCTTCCTGGATTCCAAACTTTGGCACTATGTCCTGGCCAGTACCATAGTCTCTCTGCTCTGCCTCGGAGCCTCCCCAGGATTATAGGTCCCACACTTACCTGGTGCCCGCAGTCCTGCCCCATCCTTCCTCAGAGGCTGCTGAGCCCTGTGAAAGTCCAGGGGCCAGATCAGGCCATGGCTATCTATGGCTGGCTCGTTCTAGAGCGAAGGTCTCTGTGCCTTGTCCTAATTCATCTTCACAATGAGCATGTGAAGTAGACACTGGGGCCACCATCCTGATTCTGTGTGGATGCTACAATTCCCATTTTACAGGTGAGAAGACCAAGGTATGAAGTGATAAGTAGTTCATTCAAGGGCACATAGCTCATAAGTGGTAGAGCCAGGCCTAGAATCCAGCTCATGTAGACTCCAGAGCCCACTCTCAGGTTACTACCCATGGTGCCTCACAACTGTAGGTATTCAATAGATATATGATGGATGATAAAAACAAGGCAGACAGATTACCAATGGTCCAAAAAAGTCCCCTGGGTTGTTAGTGTTAGGTGGCCCTAAGACATTCTGAGAGGCCTTCCTGGAGGAGCCAGCATTTGGGGTCAAGTCACATGATCACACTGAGTCTGGTTTTCCTTCCAAGATTCTGTCAGTTGCTCAGGGGTGTATGTCTGTGTGTGTGAAATCCACATGGCTTGGACATGGAAATACAAGAAGATTCAGAACAGCACTGTCGAATGGAAATATGATGCAAGCCACAAATGCAACCCATGTATATCATTTTTTAATCTCTAGTAGCTACATTAGAAAAGGAAAAAGAAACACACAAAATTCATAGTATATTTTATGTTATCCATTTTATAAATATTACCATTTCAACATGCAATCGTATAAAAGAATTATTAATGAGATATCTTACATTGTTTTTTTGTATTAAGCCTTCAAAGGCAGGTACCGATTCTACATGAACGACACATCTCAATTCAGGCTAGTCACATTCTAAGTGGTCAAGAGCCACGAGTGGCTAATGGCCACTGTATTGGACAGGGAAGCTCTGGTGAGGGTCGGGGCTTGTGAGGTCGGGCCAACCCCGGGAACAAAGCTATAGGACACAGTGGGCCTCCCAGACCCAGGAAGGCACAGATGCTTAGGCCTGACTTTGTAGAGAGCTACACAAGGCTGCAAGTAGCATGCAAAGTAATAAATGCAGCATAAACATAAACCACTATGTGTTAAAATTCAGGGAAAGCAGCGTATGGTTTTAGTTCGCTGCAGGGTCGCCATGTGTTTGTACTTTCTTATTTACAGTAGGCCCTATAAGGAGACTTGCAAGCAGTTCAAGGAGCGTCAAGGAGCCAGCACTCGATGCAGCTGTTCTGTGTTCCCTGATTACCCTAGACCCCTGGGTTACAAGCAAGCACAGATTAAACCCAGAATGTTTTCACGACCGAGGAGCACAGTCTATGAAATGCAAAAGAAATTTGAGCAAAGACCCAGGTTGGGAAATTGTTGCCAGCTGTGGTATGTGGGAGCGGGGGGCGGGGGGGACCCCAGAAGGAAGCCCTGAGTCCTGCCCTGTATCCTCTGGGATCCCTGTCTAGCCCTGGAGGTACCACCTAAGAGAGAAGCTTCAAAGTCTCAAGTTGGCCTGCAGAAAGAGAGTGACATTACCTGTCAGAATCAAGCGGAGGCCAGGCTTATGACCTGTGTGGTCACACAGGGTCCTCCACTTAGAATGGTCTGTGCCCCGAGAGGCACGCACGTGGTTTAATGTTCTGCTGTCACCAGCTTGAAGATCTCAATAGTTTTTGAACCAGGGGCCCTGCGTTTACATTTTGCACTGGGCCCACATTATTACAGAGCTGGTCCTGAGCGTGGGCCAGGGCCGGGAAACAAGAAGGCCCTTCTGCGAGGGGTGCCCTGCTGGGGAGGGGCTCAGCATTCCAGCCGCCTTTCCAGGGACCAGTCCGCTGGTCCTGCCCCTTCAAACAGCACAAGAAGAGACCATCTGGAGGAAAGGCCAGAGCTGGCCTGACAGGGTTCCCTGCGACCGCCCTGGAGAACAGCACCAGGATGTTGTGTATTTTCCAAAGTTCCACTTACAATGGTCTCTTTTCATTTAAAGAAAATACCGCAACCATTTCCTAGCAAAGGTTAAGTCTTTACACTTAAAAAAAAATGTTTTTTAACCTGCCAAGGAATGTGCTTTTTTAAGCTGGCTTCCTGCCCTTCTTGAAACCAAGGCTCCCTCCCCCTGCTCACAGGGAGAGCCCTGGGGTCCTGTAAGAGCTGTGAGTGGCCAGGCAGCCACTGCCCCAAGCAGGTCAGGGACAGGACAGAGGGCAGAGGAGCAGACAGCCAGTGCCAGGTGGCCAGCCCCAAATTTACCCAGAACCAACCCATGAGGACATGAGTTCCTGATCTCAGAAATCCACAGACTACCCCCCAAAGCCCTTTCCAGCCTGGGACCTCCACCTCCTTCTCCTCCAGCACCTTGTCCAAAGGGTGCAGGCACTAGCCTCTGCCTTCTGGTCCCTGTCTACCTTTCAGGAAGCAGAGAATTCAATTAATGTTGAGTGAGATTGGGCATAAGAGAGTGTGGGTTTGGGGTTCAGGCACCTCTCGGAGGAGGAAGCCTGAGCAACAGGAAAAGAGGTGCCTCGGGGAGGAGGGGGCCTGTTGTGAGCTCCCTGCACACCTCCCTGGGTGATCTGCAGGCCTGGGGAGACTGTACCTGGGCCCCGAGCTCCATTCCTGCACCCTCACTGCTCATGGATGCCACTCCTGCAGTCCTTGTCTCTCTCTCTCCAGCTTTATCGATGCTCCCCCTTCATTGCTTTATTCTCATCGGCATACAAAAATGTCATCATTCCAAAACCAAATTGAATAGAAAAAAAAAATCACTCTTGCCAATTAGCCTCCCATTTTCCCCCCGAGAGCAACCTTTCTGGAAAACGTTGTCTCTGTGTGCTGTCTCCAGATCACTTTCCTCTGTTCTTTCTCACTTTTTAACTTTTTTAATGTAAATTTAATGAATTTCCCAAAGTGGCTGCACCGTGTGACCTCCTGTGAAGAAGTAATGTACATGCAATACCCCAGAAGCCCTCTGCGGGCGCTTGGCAATCACTACCCCTTTCTTCCTGCCCCAACGTCAGCACCATCCTGACCTCTAACCCTGTGTATTAGTTGGGCCCGGTTTCCAACATTATATAATCAGAGTCATGCAGCGTGTACCCTTTTGTGTCTGGCTTCTTTGCTCAATACGATGTTTGTGGGTTTTACCCAAGTTGTGCGATGTGGCTAAATATCCATTCTCATTGCTGACTGGTATCCATTGTGTGAATATACCAGTATTTGTTTATCCATTCTATTGATAATGGACATTTGGTTTCAGGCCACTCTAGGAAGCCCCTAAGGCCATTTTTATACATGAGTTTTTGGAGTCATATGAATGCATTCTAGGGGGGGTGCACCTAAGCGTGGGCTTGCTGGATCATAGGGTATCCATGCCTTCATGGATTTTTCAACTTTCTGCCACCAGCAAGGCTCAGCGTTACCAGTCATGATCAACATCAGCTCCTCCCTGGCTCTCCAGCTACTGGGCCACTCTACACTCAGCAGCCTTCCTGACTGCATGAACCAATGAGCCGGTTTCTTAAAATCTCTCTCTGTTGATACACACACATACAATCACACACACACACACACACACACACACACACACACATCCTGTTGGTTCTGTTTCTTCTTGTGTAAGAGTTCTGCCAATTAATGTGTGTTACATTTTATTAAATAATGTTCCTACCCAGTGAGAACGAGCTTGTGCCTTTCCCTTTATCTCATCAATGTGATACACTGAACGGATTGTTTTCCGATGCTAAACCAAACTTGCATTTTCTGTAATAAGCCGCATTTAGTAATGATTTATTATCTCTTTTGTGTATCACTGGATTTGGTTTATTAATATTTCACTAGGGAATATTGCATCTATATTCATGAGACCAATGGGCCTGAAATTTTTCTTTCTTGTAATGTCCTTATCGGGTATCAAGGGTTTGTCAGACTCTGAAACATATTGAAAAATGTTTTCCCTTTTCCTATTCTCTGCAAAAGATCATGTAATGCTGCCATTATTTTTTTCCTTTAATGCTTGGTGAAATTCCCCATTGAAGGCCTAGAGTTCTCTTTGCAGGGAGCATATGAAGTGATGATTCACCTACTTTAAGAGTTTTGAGTTTCCAGATTTTCTACTTGTGTCAAATTCCAGCTGTGTTTTTTCAAACAATTGGTTCATTTCATCTAAGTCATCAAACACATCAGCATAAGTTGTTTTAATATCTTCTTACCATCTTTTTAATAATAGAATTATTATTTTATTATTGTAGAGTCTGTGCTAAAGTCCCCTACTTCATTGTTGGTATCAATTAATTATTCATTCTTTCCCTCTCTCTCTCTCTCTCTCTCTCTCTGTCTCTCTCTCTCTCCCTCTCCCTCCTGCCCTCTCTTCTGTCTCTCTTTCTCTCTCCATGACTGAACTTACCAGGGGCTTGTTAATTTTACTGGTATTTTCATAAAACCAACTTTGTGGTTCCTTTCTACTGCTTGTCTATTTTCTATTTTATTAATCTGTGCTCACATCTTCATTTTTTTTTTTATCATCCTACTTTCTTTGGGTTTAGTTTGCTTTGGGTTGAGTTTATTTTTCTAACCCCTTGAGCTGGAAGTTTATATTACTGGTTTGCAACCTTTCTTTTCTATAAGCATGTAAGGCTATAAATTTTCTTCTAAGTCTGGCATTAACTACATCTTAAATGTTCTGCAATGTACTCTTTTACTGTTGTTTAATTAAAAATATTTTCTATTCTCCATTGTGATTTCACCTACTTAAGAAAAAATATTACTTAATTTCCAAACATTTGAGGATTTAATAAATTTTTTGTTGTTGCTGCTGATTTTAAGCTTAATTCCAATGTACTCAATGAAGGTATTCATTTCTTTTTTAAAAAATGTTTATTTAGAGAGAGAGTGAGCACAAGTGATGGAGGGGCAGAGAGAGACACACACAGAACCCAAAGCCGGCTCTAGCTTCTGAGACCCATCAGTACAGCACCTGACAGAGGACTCGAACTCATGAACTGTGAGATCATGACCTGAGTTGAAGCCTGATGTTTAACAGACACAGCCACCCAGGCGCCCGATATTCATTTCAATCTTTGAAACTTGTTGAGACTTGCTTTGTGGTGTCACATAGGTCAGTTTTTGTAAATATTCCATCTGTCCTTGCAAATAATGTATATATGGAGATGAAAGCTATCTTCTGTTCATGTTGATTAATTCAAGTTTATTAATCATCTTGTTTAATATTCTAGGTCCTTACTGGGTATTTTCTGCTTGATCTATCAAAAACTAAGACAGATGGGTAAAAAAATTCTCCCCAATATATGATTGTGGCTTTTCTGTTTCTCCCTCAGTTCTTTCATTTTTGCTTTGTTTACTTTGAGGTAATATTATTAGATTCATACAACTATAGAACTGTTTCTGCTTCCTGGTTAGTTGAACCTTATATTATTACGAAGTATCATTAACTCTACTAAAATCAATTTCATTTGACATAAATGTAGCTACCCCAACTTACTTTGTACAGCTTATTTTATCATTGTTTTTCTTCTTATGTTTCTGTATACTTAGGTTTAAAGCATGTCTCAGGGTCTTGGGGCACCTGGGTGGCTCGGTCAGATTGGCGTCCAACTCTTGATTTCAGCTCAGGTCCTGATTTCACGGTTCATGAGATGGAGCCCTGTATCAGGCTTCATGCTAACAGCACAGAGCTTACTTGGGAATCTCTCTCCCTCTCTCTCTCTGCCCTTCCCCTGCTTCTACTCTCTCTCTCTCTCTCTCTCTCTCCCCCCTCTTTCTCTCTCTCAAAATGAAATAAAAATAATAATAAAGCATGTCTCTTGTAAGCAGGATACAGTTAGGTTTTATTTTTCTTATTTTCTCTGACAATTACATATTTTAAGTGGAGTTTTTAATCCTTCTATATTGATTGTAATTGCTGTTATATTGGGTTTTAATCTACCATCTTATTTGCTTTATACTTGCCCTGCCTGTTCTATGATACTTTCTGGCCTCCTTTTGGATCAGTTCAATATTTTTTTAATTTTTTTAATGCTTATTTATTTTTGAGAGAGAGACAGACCATGAGCAAGGGAGAGGCAGAAAGAGAGGGAGACACAGAATGCAAAGCAGGCTCCAGGCTCTGAGCTGTCAGCACAGAGCCTGACGCAGGGCTTGAACTCACGAACCGTGAGATCATGACCTGAGCTTAACCGACTGAGTCACCCAGGTGCCCCCAATTCAATATTTTTATGGTACCACCTGACTCATTCTTTTGAGAGTAATACACTTCGGGTTTTTTGCTTCTTTTAAATTTTGCATCATGTGGTTACAACATCTATCTTTGACGAATCAAAGTCTTATACAAATCAGTACCTCTACCTCTTTTTTCTTGGATAATGCAAGGACCTTAGACTTCTTTCATCTCCCACTATCCTCCGACAAATGCTTTATCATGCATTAGTTCAGGTATTTTAATTTGCTGTAGATTTAAAATCCCATGAGGCATCATTGTTGTACAGGCAGCCAATATTCATTTACACTTACGCACATATTTACTTTTCTATTGTTCTTCATTCCTTCCTGCATCTCCCAGATTACATTTGAGTTTAATTTCCTTCTGCTTGAGGACCATTTTTGAGTATTTCCTTTTGTGCAAGGCAGCTGGTGATGAGACCTGTCAAATTTTGCTTCTCTGAAAATGTCCTTATTTCCCCCTTTATCTTGGAAAGAAATTTGTGATCCCTGGACTTCTACTTGGTAGTTGTTCTCCTCCAGAGCTTTGAATATATCTTTGCATTGTCTTCTGGCTTCCATTGTTTCATTGAGAAATCAGTTGCCAGTCCTTTGTGTCTTTTCTCTCTGCCTGCTTTTAAGATTTTATCTGTATTGGTCGCTCTTCAGCATATTGTCAATATCCCTGGGAAGGATGAGAAGAAATCTAGGAAGTGGGTGGGCAGGGGTACTTTTATGACCTCAGATCCCAAGGATTGTCTTTCATACAAGTCAAGGGAAGCCCTGAGAACTAGTCACCACATACCCAGGAGCCCTAGGATGGCAGGTCTTCCCCAGGAAGTTCTTGGATCTGATCACTGAAGAGCGGGATAATAACTCCAGGGTTGTGTGGCAGAAGATAGAAAGGAGTGAGAGGGGGAGAGAACCCATTTACAACCAATCACAATGATGAGATTAGGACCTTGACACCTAAACCCCACAGCTGATGAGTGGAGTCACAGCACAGGACTAAGAACTCAGCTCCATAAGAGCAGTGATTCCTTTGTTTAATTCACTGCTGTATCCCCAGCACCTAGAAGACTACCTGGTATGTAGCAAGTGCTCCTTAAATATTTACTGAGTGAATTGAATGGAATGAATACCAGGTTCTGTCTCAGTGGGCTCCTCCCCCTATCCCCCCAGGCAGGTGATGTGTTTGCCACCCATTCTTCCCCATCCCGCAATGAATTTCCAAACCCCTCAAACAAAACCCTGTAACTACATGATCAGCCTCCCTGGATCCTCCCTGGTGACCCTCTACCCAGACCTTAGAACCCATGCTAAGAGACACGCAGCCTCCAATTCCACTTCAGGCCTGGCTTTTAGGTGAGTATGTTCCAGTAAAACATATGGGTCTGCATGCAGATAGGTGGTAGTGAAAAGCCACACAGTAATTAGTTTAGAAAATGTTTCTATTGGGGGCGCCTGGGTGGCTCAGTCGGTTAAGCATCCGACTTCAGCTCAGGTCATGATCTTACGGGTTTGTGGGTTTGAGCCCCCCCATCGGATTCTGTGCTGACAGCTCAGAGCCTGGAACCTACTTCGGATTGATTCTGTGTCTCTCTCTCTCTCTGCTCATACTCTGTCTCTGTCTCTCAAAAATAAATTTAAAAACATTAAAAAAAAATTTTTTTTTAAACTTTTCTATTGCAAAGCAGAGGAAAACCCTTCGATGTAAAATCAGAAGCTGTGCCTTTCCTATCAAAACCCAAAGCTGCCGGTAGAACTTCACCTACCACAGCGATGGCAGAAAGAAGGGTTCTTGGCACAGCTAGCTTATTTAGCAGAATGTACGCTGGCCGGGGGCCCCGCCCACTCTTCCCAGTCTCCAGGCAAGCCTGTGGTAGAGCAAACAGCAAAACAACAGAGCTGTGAGAATATGCCCGCCGAACCCTGTATTCTAAATCCAACCTTGGGAAATTAGGGCAACTAAGTTTCCTAGGCTGCAAGTCCTAAGAAGAAAGGGAGTAGCTGGCATGGGACCACGTGGGATTCAAAATGGTTGGGAACAAGAGGAAAAGGCAGAATCTGGACGGTGCTGGAAACCTGGTCTAGAACATGGACTGGAACACTCCTTTCTCAGTCTCCTGCTGAAGAGGGATCGGTAATTAACACCAGACGCGTACGTTATATTGTCTGAAATCACTGTGGATAGGACTGCCTAACTGTTTAGAATACTACATAGAGTTCGTCTGTGCTTGAGGTTAGGCTCCTCTCAACGAATCCTTTTTGCTGCCATTGCCAAGTTCTGAGTAACGATCCCCCTCAGACACAGCTGAGGAGACACAGGTGAATCAGTGGGCCCCCACCTGACCATCTCGGATGAAGACCCTGGGTATGGGGCCGGAAGGCGTGTCGGCAGCCACCACTTTGCGCAGAGGGCCAGCACCTGGCTCTCTCCCGTGTGAGGTCACCTGGCTGTCCCACACAACGTGTGCTGTCTAGATTCTGTTTCTCCTCTGCAACTGGTCTCTCCCTATTTCTAAACATGTCCTGACAGCTTGTCTGCTGATCATTAGAGGAGAAAAAAGACACTCACAGGATTCTGAGCTCCATTTTGTAAATGACCAGAGAATCATTACTTCAGGTTAAGAGGACAGGACGCATTTCGCTGACATGTCCAGGTGGCCCCTCTCAGGTGGCCTGAGAGAGCCAGGCCCCTCTCTCCCCGCCCCACTGCCAAGAGAGATCATAGTTCCACACCTCAGAACATGTCCAGCATTGGCCTCTGAACAGAAGACAAACACTTCCCAGGCCTCTGCTGGTGGCCCTTGTAGGGCAGGGAGGACTCTGGAAGTCTCCAGCCAAATCCAAGCTTCCAGCAACATCCTCTCCTCTTGGCCCCAGAGAGCAGAAGGGCAGCTGAGGGGAAGCAAAGACGAGCTTTTGGTTTTTCTGCAACTGCTTTGATTTTTTTGTTTTTCAAGAAGAAAACACTCAGCCCTACTCCCGGGGGAAACAGGGAGGACAGAAGCAAAGGCTATTTCTGAGCCTGCTGCCTCCCCCAAAAGGAAGGGTGTGAGCGGTGCAAAGAGAGTCCAGCCCTCACTTCCTGGAATCGAGCATGAGGGCGG
Organism: Cryptoprocta ferox; assembly: GCA_028646485.1. Lineage (NCBI taxonomy): Eukaryota > Metazoa > Chordata > Mammalia > Carnivora > Eupleridae > Cryptoprocta > Cryptoprocta ferox. The sequence continues at coordinate 138,979 of JAQQST010000214.1, forward strand.
CCTTTTGCACTTTGCAGCTATTCTTCAACCACATGATCTCATCTCTGGTCCTCACAATAACCCTGGGAGGGGGAGAGCCGAGGGGGGTGGTGTCCCCACTTTGCTAGTAAAGACACTGATGCTCTGGGGTGTTCTCCCACTTCTGAAGAAGAGATGAAATCCGAATCCTAAGGCAGGTCCTCTGACTCCCACTCTCTGCACCTGTATTGGCCTCTCGGGGCTTTACCCTCTTCAAACGCCTGTGCTCAGGCCGGCACCATGGAGAAGACCTAGCTCAGAGGGAAAAGAATCAACTCCCCGTCCCAGCTCTGCACCCTCTGGCTGTGTGGCCATAGACACATCCCTGATCTCTCTGGGCCTCAGTTTCTTCATTTGCAAATACCTAGTTCTATCAATTGATGGAGGGGCAAATAAGGTACCATATGTGAAATGGCTTTGCAAATTCTCGTATATTCTACCAATATGGGTGCTGTCTGGTACTACCTTCATGACAGGAGTGAGCAGAAGCACTCCTTGCTTCCAATGATCTCTCTCTTCTCTTCTCTTGGTGATTCAGCTTCTAGGGAGTCTTTCCTCTTTACTACAGGTCAGATCCCCCTGGGAAGGGATACTTCTCTAACCATTATCAACCATGAGCTCCTCAGAGTAAATGAGTTCATCGGCTCCCCCAGAGCTCTCAGAAAAGCTATAGCAGAGGGAGTCCCATGCACACCTTGACAAAAACCACACAATGCATCACATAGGAGATGGTCAAAATGATGTCTCTAGGCCCCGGGAGTGTCCTTTTGAGTCCACACTAGGAGGGTTCTGGGAAGTGGGCCGACTGAGAGTAGGGAAGACTCTCCTAATCCTCAACCACCCCCACCCCTACTCACACACCATGTAGAGACGCCCAGGGCCCACCCCACTGACCACCCCACCCCACCCCCAACAAGCACAGAGTGACCACTCAGACCCCATCCTTCTGCAGAGGCCCGGTTGGGAGGAAGGAGACCCAGTTCATCCCCCAGGTGCTCCCATTCCCATCTTCCATCCATCTGGGACACAAGCCAGGCAGATACATTTATCCATGTGCACCTTTTCCTGCTGTAACTGCAGGGGGTGGCCAAGGCCAGCCAGAGACCGAACCAACGGCTGGCAGAGTGGGTCTCTCACCTGGGTCACTCTTTCCACCCCTTTCTGAGCTCCCATCCCACCTCCAAGAACCTCTCCCTGCTTTCCAAAGTCCCCAGTGCCTTCCTGCAGCCCTGGCTCTGCTGGTCACAAGGGACTCCCTGAGCTGAGGGCTTCACAGCTTAACGTGGGACCTTCCCAACATGAATGCTGGGCCCAAGGGCATGGGGTTTAAATGGTGAGCTATCAAGCACCTTGAAAGGGAGCCGCAGACCACACAGTGGGGCTGAAGTGAGGGGAAAAGAGGCCTTCCCACGACCCTCACGTCCCCCGTCCCCCGAGTGTGTCCACCTGCACCTGTTGTAAAACCAGCCCAGCCCATGGGCCCTAGGAGCTGAGAATGAGGTCTCTGCAGCCTATAAATCAACAAAATGGGGCTGAGCAAGAATTTGCCTGGAGGACTCAGGGAGGAGGTGTCCCAGCTCCTTTAGATGTAGGGTGGATGCCGGGCACTTGTCAGATGTCCCGACACTAATTCACAGCTCATCCCCTTAGGTTCACCCACTGCAGCCCCAACCAAGACCAGGGCCTCTGAAGGAGGAAGAAATAAAAGGGAACAAGTGTAAGGAAACCATTTTATAGCTCTTTAATAACTGTTTTCCTAGGTTCTGTTTAGTCTGTTCAAAGTATGTTATAAAAATATTCAGCAATTAAAGAAAGAAAAAAAAAGCAGGAAAGACCTTTTAGGAACAGGTTTGAGGTGAAGAACAGGTTGATCCTATCAGCTTCAGGAAAACAACGGCAGGAAAGAAGTTGATGGATGTATGTGTTTGCACTCCCTGGAAGAGGGGGCAGGGGTGACGGTGAGGCCCAGGGGAGACGGAGCCCCCCAGGCTGTGAGGGCAGCTGCCTGTCCTGCTGTCACAAGAAGCCAAAGTGACCACACCTACGTGAACAGAAGCCATGACAGCTTTTCTCTGCCATGGTCTGGTCTTCATAAGCACTTTGTCTGGCAACTGATCCAGTCCTGCCAGCCAGGGCAGGGGGAGGGTGGGCAGTGACCCCTTCCTGAAAGAGGGCTTATAGTCATGTGACTTGCCGTGACTTCAGTGGGAGGGCCATCCTTCTCCATCCCACTGGTATGGCCACCGTGTGAATGGCATGCCCAGTGGGAGGTGGCACATTCAAGCAGATGCATTAAGACCCAGTGTCGGTGTCTGCCAGCTGTCTTACTTTTTCTCCTGTCCTGAGAAGATGTGAGCCACACCAGGGCTGCTCCTTCAGTCAGGTCTCCAGGCCCAGAAGGCATGGGACAGAGCCCAGCTGACCACAGCCACCAACATGTGACATGAATAAGAAAGACTCTACCGTTTGAAGACAGAGAGTTGTGGAGCTGTTTGTTACTGCAGGCTCACCTAGCAAAATCTGACTGACACCGGGCCTTATACTCCTCCCAGTCCTCCAAAGTGGTGGTCTGAAGTCCAAGGCCGGAGAATCTTGCTCTGCTTTCTTTATCTTGTGCAGAGTCTTCATCTTACCCTTGAATCCCCTAAGATCTGACCGGGACTCTCACTGGATGCCCAGCACAGCTTGTCCACCCTCTGACTCTCAGCTATCGGGCACCTTCATCTCTGTTGCCACAAGCCCTCTGGTAAACTTCCCATTCACACACTCAGCTACTTCCCAGCCCTTTGGGCTCACGGGCTCACATGGACCCTTCTCAAGCCTATCCACTAGAGAAAGCTGACCTCGGGCCCTCCTTCTTCCTAACCCCACTGTGCCTCCACATTTACCCTGATGTGGCCACCCCCAGGTTCCTTCAAAGTGACCTCCTCTAACCAGCCCCATGAGATGGAGTGAGACCCCTCTATTTTCAGCATGCCCTCAGCCAGACCAGCACTTGGCCCTGGGGGGAAGAAATCTGAGCACACCCCTCCCACACCTTGCTACTATTACCATGCTTCTTCCACGACCCCGGGCTTGGAAGGGGTGGTCCTCCATTTCTTCTTTGTCATTACCTGAGTCCTTCCCACCTGGGGAGTGGTAAACTCTGCTATCTAATCCACCAAGCCTGACCCTGAATATATTAAAGGAAGATCTTTTAACAGTCCCTTCATTTCCACAAAGCCTGGAGTTCTATACCATTACCTCAAGGTCAAGACCGTCAGCTTGAGCCCCAAAGATGACCGCCCACCCATCCCTTCCCTGTAGCAACCTCTGGTGCCTCGTCGTCTGAGGTGGGAGCTGCAAGAAAACCAGGTATCAAAAAGAAATCAATTCAAATGGTTAGGATGGTAAGTTTTATACCATCTGTACACAGGTTTATACATAGTTTATACACAGGTATAGATGTGTTTCTATAATTTTTTTAAATCAGTTTAAACTCAATCTGTTTTGTCAATTAATTTTCCCCTTATATTATTATCTAGACCCTTATGCAGAGGAGACCTGAAATAGGGTGGGCTAGCACCAGTCGGCGCCTAAATATTCACTTCTCTTAAATGTTGCTTTTTGTGGTATTTCTGTTTTCTCCTTCTCTGGGGCCCTTAGAACTGTTACTGTCTATGTCCTCCTGAGGAGGGGAGGGACATTTCACTACCATCCAGATGGCCACAATAGGGCTTAAAAGTGCCCCTATCCTTCTCATGTGAACTTCTGGGCCCAGATCCCACTAAAAATCACAGGCAAATGGAACTCAGGAGCCTTGACATAAGCACTAATATTCTTGGTGTCATTCAGCAATCAGGTGGGCTGCATAGAACAGAAAACCCAGTAACAATGGCTTAAACAAAATAGGGAATCATCTGTCTCACGTAATAACATCAACAGAAATTCAGAGCAGTCTAGCATCCCCAGGATGTTAGCCAAGTTCTAGGCTCATTCTACCTTTCACCTCTGCTACTGTAGGGTGGAATTTTTAAATTCATGGTCACAAAATGGTTGCTGGAGTTACCACCATCACACCCACAGTCCAGGCAAGAGGGAGGGCCAAGGGCTCTTGTGTGAACACTGCTTAAATGTCTCTCCATTTTATGGAGATTCCTTGGAAACTCAGTCCAACTTCTACTTATAGCTCACTATCCAGAACTGCATTGTATGGCTACCCCTAGCTTCAAATTAGACTTAAAAAATGTAGTATTTAAGCTGGGCCAATTACCAACACCCCCCCACCCCGCCAAAAAAAGTCAAGATTCTAATTAGAAGGGAAGAGCAGGTGAATTGGCAACGCCCCATCACTCATTCCCAACCACCAAGGTTCCTTTTATTGGCCTGAGGCTGGTGGCTTCCACGCTCTGTCTTCTCTCTCTCCTATCATCTGTGCCTCCTTTTCAGTTCCCTCAGATAATAAATCCCCTTGCAAACAGAAGCAAAATGTTACTCTCTCCCCCTAACCCAGCTTTCCAATCCTATGGTCCCAGCTCAATAAATGCATATTTTCAAATAGAAAAAGAAATGATTCACTATTAACTATATACAGATGGTCCCTGACTTACAGTGATTCAGCTCATGCTTTTTTGACTTCATGATGGTGCAAAAGTGATACGCATTCAGTAGTAACCGTACTTTTAATTTTGAATTTGGACCTTTTCCCATGCTAGCGACGTGTGGTCTGACCCTCTCTCATGGTGCTGGGCAGTGGTAGCTCCTGGACAACCTCACCGCCACCAGGGCCAACAGCCCAGATACTTACAGCCACTCTGCACCCACGCAACCATCCTGGGTCTCAATTTCGGTACAGAATTCAGTGACATGAGATACGCAACACTTTATTTTAAAAGCGGCTTTGTGGTAGATGATTTTGCCCAATTGTAGGTTAATGGAGTGTCCTGAACACGGTTAAGGTAGGTGAGGCTGAGCTACTACGCTCAGTAAGTTAAGTGTACTCAATGCATTTTTGACCTAATATTTTCAACTTATGATGGGTTTATCAGGACATAAATCCAGGAAGATTTGTATGCCTGTGTTGCTTCCCGTTACTTAACTTGAATCACTATTCTAACCATGTAGTGTCATTTTACATTTCAAAAGTGCATACCGTAACTTCTTAACTTGGTTGTAAACTCCCAAAAGTCTAGAAATACCCGGTCCAGTGACCTTGGCGCAGGGGATGCCCTAATGAATGTGAGATTTCTGACCTGGGTTCTAGTGTTTATCAGTAACCACACAATAGTAATTTGATCTCTTTGCGATGCTTTAGAGTTTACACAAGCTACTTCACCCACATTATCTCACTCTGTCTTTTAAATAACTCTTTTAAGTAGGGCTGCTGTAATTAAGCCTCTTCTACAGATGATGAAATGGGGGCTGAGTAAAGGTACACGACTTGCCCAAAGGCATGCAATGAGTATTTACACTGGAACTTAAATGGAGATCTTTTGACTTCAAGTCTGAATCTTCTAATGCAGTACCGCCCAATAGAGATAGAACATGTGCATAATAAAATTTTATTTAACTCAAAATATTGTAATTTCAACATGTAATCATGATAAAAATTATTAGCTAGATATTTTACTTTTTTTGTCTTTGGAATTCAGTGTGTTTATTACATTTTCAGCACATCCGTGATCAGACTAACCATATTTCAGGTACTCAAAGCCACACATGGCCAGTGCCCACTGTATTGGAAAGGTAAGCTCTAATATTTGAAGGGTACATTTAAATTTAAAATTAAGCCCTGAAATTTCATATTTCATGACCAACAGTCCTAGAAATCATCTAAAATAATTATCTGTTGTGTATACATTCTTGCAATAAAGAACTGTCTCCAGCAATAGTCCTGATGGAAAATGTTCTTTGCATAAGATCCATCGCAAAGCACCACTGCCATCTGGTGGCAGCCTTCTGAATTGCAAGCAAATTCCCCAGGACGAAATCTTTTCAGATTCTAAGAATGTGTTTTTCAAAGCATGTTCTACTGACTGCATCTGATTTACCACAGGAGTTTATTAAAAATGCACACTGCTGAGCTTCCACTGAATCAGACCCCAAACACCCACATTTTAAATAGATTTCCTGAGCGATCATCATGCATACTAAAACTGGAGAATCGTTCATCTAAAGAACATGCCTACATAACACAACCATAGAACATTCAAGGGCCATATATGTCCTTTTTTCATGATGTTGCTCTGATATTTTGGGGACCGCTCTTTTCTCTTTGTAGTCTTCTGGGTTAAGAAGAGGGTTAGGAAGTGGTATGTTGTTCCTAAATAGAAAAACAAAACAGCACCCCACCCACCCAACTCACACAGAAAGCTGAAAAGAATCCATAACCCAATCACTGTTAAAAAAGAAAAATACTAAAAGAGGAAAGCTTGCATGCCATCCCTCCCCACCCCATGCAACCCTGTTAACAACTAAGTGTAGCTCAAGGCCACACACCAGCCAGCCTCTGCTTGACCCACCTCTGACCCTCCACACCCTCTGATCCAGCTCACAGCCCTCCCCTGGCTCTGAGACTTTGCAATCCTGTTCCCTCCATCTAGAACAGCACTCTACATCCTTCCTCCTCAATGACAACTCATCCCTCAGGATGTAGCCCAGGCAGCATCTACTCAGGAATCACCCCCTGGGAAGCCCCCTAAGCTGGGCTAGGTGCTCCCACAGTTCCTCCTAAAGTGTCCTGTAATGTGGATTGCCTGTGCAGGATTTGACTTTCCTGTGTGACTATAAACTCCTAGAAGGCAAGAGTGTGTCTCTTTTCCCCAGATCCCACAAACTAACAAAAGCTGTCACAAGCAGGCGTTTTAAAATATTTGCTAAGTGGGGCACCTTGGTAGCTCAGTGGGTTAAGCATCTGGCTCTTGATTTTGACTCAGGTCATGTTCCCAAGGTCCTGAGGTCCAGCCCCGAGAGCCATGCCCAGTGGAGCCTGCTTGGGATTCTTTCTCACTCTCTCTCCCTCTACCCCTCCCCCACTCACACAGGCTCTCTGTCTCTCAAAAATTAAAAAAAGAAAATATAAAATAAAATAATAAAATAAAGTATTTGCTGAGTGAATAAATGTTTTCTGAGGCAACAAGTTAGTCTGATTTTTGAAATACTAATCAGAGGGCCCACAGGTCTGGAAGAGACTAACAAGGCAGCTCTCCCCGCAGCACGTGCATTTCACACACCTCTCCCGAAACCACGGCAACCTCACCTGACAGCTATAACCATGGGACTTGGGGCCTGTGACTAACTGGGCAAGAGACTGTGGGAGGGGCTGTGATATGGACACCCACAAGGGGAGTGAGACAGGGAGAGGTGCAGGGAGAGGATAGGAACAGAACAACCTGGGAATGTCCTCACCACCTCCCAGGAAGGGAGCCATTTCCCCAGAGGACAGAGGCCTGTCACATCTCGCCCAGCTAATCTGACAGAAGCCAGCTGCCTGGTTTGCTGGGCCTGCCCCCGGGAAGGCGTGTTCAGGCTGAGAACCACAGGCTGCTGTTTGCCTCCAGGGACAGGACACAGGGGGAGGGTAATTGACTTGTCTCCCAAATTTATTTATTAATTCCCAGCTACTCCATTTGATGTGGTTTCCAGGAGGCACACCGTTGAAATCTGCCCCCACCTTCTGCCCCGGGGGGGGGGGGGGTATTTACACTTGCACTGCAAGGTCTCCAGGGAGGTGGGCGAAACCGGCCCCACAAGGAAGACAGTGCAGGTAGGGGTCTGGAAAGGCTGTCCACCATGCAGGCAAACAGCCGATCAGAGTGGGCTCCCAGCAGAGGGGCTCACAGCCCCCAGCTCAGGAGGCCTGGATTAGGGACACCCCAGCCACCTCTTGGGACAATGCAGGGTACAGATCGGGACAAGTCTCACCTTTCTACTTCAGCTTCCCAGCTGTGGGAAGGAGAATGCAGTGACTGCTAACGGCACTCCAGAAGGCTGTGCAAGAAGATGGAATGTGACAACGGGGCGGGAAACTGCCACTCCCAGCAAAGGAGGCCCCAAACCGGCAGGAGCTCAGCAGGGTCGATCTCTAAGTCCCCACCTTAAGTCACTGAGACAGTCAAGTTGATGCTTTCCTGATGGTCCACATTTCCTCCAATTAGCACAAATGAGTTATAACCAGGAAAACACTAAAATAAGCAAAAGATGGGAAGTTTGTGGACCAGAGATTGAGTATATGCCTAAACTTGCATCCTGCAGGAGGCAAGTCCTTGAGGCTGAATCCCAGCAAGCAGGGGAGCTACGGGGTAGAAGGAGAAAGGGGGTCCTCCCTCCACTTGAACCCCAGCCAGAAGGAGTCCCTGCATGAGGGAGAGAGGGTGGAGGCCTCAGGGTAAGAGGTAGGGTTGCTGACTTAGATGACGACAGCCCCGGATCCCAGCCAGAAGAAGGGGAGTCAGGCCCCCATGATTCTCCACCACTTTCTAACCCACCTTCAGCCTTAGTAGAATCAGCACAACCTCTGGGTAGCTGGGGTGCTGGGAGCTGGGTGGCTACCAAGCCCCCAAACCCTCCAAGAAGACTCCAAGCCCTTCCAAGATGGAGGAGGGAGGGACAGCCCAGGAAGAGAGGAGTCGACTGCAGAGGCCAGTGGTCAGGGATGCTCCTTCACACACAGCGACCCTGTTCCCAGGAATGTGTCTGCATGTGCAGGGCTATGAGCTGAGGGTGCAGGCCATGCCCAGCAGGCCCTGACCCCAAGGAGGCAGGAATGTCTGCTCCAGAGCATCAGACGCCTGGCCAGGCCCCCAGCCAGCTGCCCTGGCCCCTCACTGACCACTTGCTCCCTCCACCCTCTGGAGAAGGCGCTAATGAGGAAGAAAATGTTCAAAGGTCTCCACATGGGCAGCAGGCCAGGGTCCTGGGAATCCAAGACACAGATGCACACGCAGAGATGCCTGCCCTCTGAGATTCTAGAACTGGCCCAAATCCCGCCATTTACACTTTGCCTACGCATCACTGCCTCTGAACACCACTTCCACTGAATAGGGCAGACAGCAGAGAGCATCTCTGCACACGTTCTGGGCCCCCTTCCACACGGACAGGTCCCAACCCGGAATCTACCCCTTTCTTCCGCTCACCCACCAAAGGACAGTTCTTACAAGGCAAGTATGTGTGGAGCAAGGCTACTGAGGTTTAGGGGGAAACGGGGCCAGGGGAGGGGGTTTACCGATGCCTGTGGCTCTGTCATCTGCCACCTTTCAAAGCCTCCAGCTTTCTCATTCTCCAGTCCTATCCCCTCAAACCTGCCTCCATAGAAAATTTCTTTCACAGATTAAATTTTTCTCCCTCCATCCCAACTCTGCTCCCTGCTTCTCTTTCCATCTTCAAGGTCTCACTGTCCCACTCGGCTAACCCAGTCTGGTCCCGCTCCTCCAGACCTGGCCCTCAGGTCCAGGGAAACATTAGCACAAGCTCTGAAAGCGTGAGTCTTGAGCTCCCTCCTCCTCCCCTGCCTCCTCACACGCCCACACCCGCAGACTCCACAAACCACTCGTGCGAGGGGAGAATTCCAGTCCACTTCCAACCCTAGGACATTCCACGGCCCAGACCAAGAGGTCCTTTCTCTGCATTCACCTCGAGTGCATAGTGTAAAGGTTGCAAAAAACTCAGCAGGCAGAACGAATCAATTTTTAAAGCAGTATTTTTTTGACCAGAACTAAAGCAAAATACTGATAATGGATGAGTGAAATACCAGATTTTTAAATAGAGACAGGACCGATATTACTGATTTTCCCTTTTGCTTCAGGCTCCAACACGGAGGAGCCCAGCATTGTTTTGACTCTGCCTCAGGATGAAACCGGCACCATCCGGCAGGTACTCCTCGAAAGTGCCAAGAGGATGAAGGGGTACACAGCTCAGAGTGCATTTAAGAAGACTGCAACCAGCCAAAGGATGAATTTTGCTGGGGATCTAGCAGGTGGACACATGCAGTCACACCTGGCAGGGACAGGAGCTCCAGGTTCCCTGATGGGCCCAGAAAGCAGCTAGAACCTAGAACTGATAACAGGCCAAGTTACTAGATGACAACCTGGGGAGGTAGAGGCAGAAGAGTAGAGAAACGAAAGTGGGGGCCATAGAAGGGGGCAGGGAGGCAGAGAAGTGGGGAGCAGGGCAGGCAGTACCCCCAAGTCTGCTCAGGTAGGCCCACCTGCAGATCTCAGCCTTGGCCAGGCCTGTTAAGATACTAAGCACTCATGTCAAATGCCAATGCCACCTCCATTTCCCCCACAGCCCCTGGGTTGCCTCCAAGAAAGGACAGCTGGCTCTGGAGACCCTTTATGGAAGAAACTGATCAGGCCATCAGTCCAAGGGACCCTGGCCAAGGAGCCCCCACACTCTGGCCCATGATTTAGCAGGTGTTGGTGAACAGAGACCACGCTGATGTTCATCTTGGCCACACTGGCATCCACACACTCACCTAGACCGTTCACACTCAAGGGCTCCCTGTTTTGCCCCTTGGAGTAATACCTACCCCCAAAGACAGATGCTGCTTGTTGATGCCAGAGAATGAGCTACCCAGAGGCCCACTGCCTAAGGATGAACTCTGGCCTATACTCAGAGCCCCCTTGATGGACAGAAGCTGACTTTCCTGTTCATCTACCATTTCTCTCTTCCCAGATTCCCTCTGGATGAGCATTGGCACTGTCATTCCATGAAGGCCTTACCCTTCTCCATCTCTGCATCCTTTGCAAAGTCCTCTCCTCCTCCTGGAATGTACTCTTTTTCCCCAAATCCTCACCACCCTTTAGGATCCAGCTAAAACTTCACCTCCTCCAAGATGTCTTCCCTGATGACCATAGTCCCCAGAGATTGCTCCTCTCTGCCTCCTCCCCATACCATACACTGCCCCCACCACCATGCCATGACACAGTCTCTTATCCAATCCCTTGCTGGGAGATTTGCTTTTCTCTGCTAGATGCCAAACTCCCGCAAGGTTAGAAATGGGCTGTATAGCGAGGGGTGGAGGGGGGGTATGGCAGGCACAAATTTGCCTGCTTTTTCTCCCCAAGACAGAGCTGGGCACACTTGCCCGGAAGCTCTAAGGAAGTCACTGTGGGCTTCTCTCACCCATAGCCCACCCCGGCCTCACAAGTTTGTGTGATTGTCTGTCTCTGGAATGGCTTGCGCCTGGTCAGCCACACTCCCTGTTCCAAAGTCAGCCTTCGCTGGCCAGGTGCATCTCGGCTCCCAGTCAGGCCAAGGCCTGCTCCTCTTGGCCAGAACCTGCACACATTCCTTCAGAAGTAACAAGGTCCCACCAACTCCAGACTCCCCGACATGATGATGATCCGATTTGCTTTTAGAGGTAGCTTTTTGCCCTCCCCCGGGCAAGGAAGCCCACTTGGCTCCAAAGGAAAGTTCTCTGGCCTCGAGGCAAAGACCTCAACAGCCACAGGGAAGGGTGAAGGGCTACATCTAGGATCATGGACAAACCTGACACAGACACAGGACCGGAGACTCTGCCTCAACCCCATCCAGCCTAGTGTCCACCCTGCCAGGCATCTGGAGTGCACACATGTGTGCAGATACAAACACATCTAGACACACACGCGTGCACAGACACAACACATGGATGTAAACATACAAACACCTGTGGACATGCACACGTTCCCAGACACCAACATCCATATTAACACATACCTGCACATGCACAGGTGTACATACATGCACCACACGAGTACACACTTAGAGAGATGTGCACACACAAACACGCATACATATACGGACCTGCACAGACACAAGCACACAATGGTAAACACACCCACACCTATGCCCTGCCACCACCCTGACAGCCCCACAGGTGGGCTGAATAGGCTGGCCACCCTCACAGGGCTGAATGTCTGGCAAAAGCCCATCCCTCCTCTCCCCAGAACAGCATCAGGAAAGGGCAAAAACATGATTTGAAGCATGGCAAGATCATTTTCACCTTCCAACAGCCTCAGCCCAAGTGATAGAGGGCTGTTTAGCAAAGACAAAAGGGAAGAGTTCCTACTGCACCACCCCTCCCTATGGCCAAGTGCAGTGACAGAAACAGACCAGGGAGGGAGGGAAGGAATGGAGAGGTTGAGCTGCCACAAGTCTCTGGGCTTCTGGAACATGGAGACCACAGCTGCCCATGTCTGCCGGTTGGATAGCAATATGAGTAGAGCTTCAAAGTGTCCCCCCAACCCCCCAAATGTGCCCAATACTTGGATGCCATCTGCCTGCCAGTCTTGGAGCCGAGATCTTCAGGGTTCTGCCTCCTGGGATAGCAGGAGTGGGGGGATACAGAGGAGAGGTCGGTGACCCTCTCATCTATGACCATATGGCCCAGCCAAGCCAGCCAAGGGCCAGGACACTGGGCAAGTCACCACAGGGCAGCAGTGACCCACTCAAACAACAAGGTCACACCCATAGTGCAGGCTCCAACTGCGCAGAGCCAAACAAATGGCCTCACTTCAGTATTGGAATCAGATAGGCCTGGGTCTGCCACTGATTGCCCATGGGTCTTGGGGCAAGCCACGGAACGCCCTTGGCCTTTGTTTGCATGTCAGTGAAAGGAGGATAACAGAATCCAGCTAACGAGAAAGCTATGGGGATTGAGTGTGGTGGTTTGGGGAAGGGAGTGGGGCCCAAGTATATGTGTTTGAGACTAAATTTGATCGAGTCAGACCTGAATTAGGGAATATCAGGAACCCAGATGGTCCTGTGCACAGGACCATGAGATAGAGCTCTCTGACAGAGGGAGGCAGGTTCCAGAAGCCTAAGGGCAGGGAGGAGGATTGGATGCTCATGCCCAATTTGACCACAGAGCTCCCAGACTGTTTCTGGATCGTGAGAACAGGGATAGTTCACAGACTGGGTAGGCTCCGAGAGTAGATTCTATTAATGTTTGAAGGAACATGGTCATTCCAAGATCAAGAGAAGCTATAGTCACATGCCCAGCCCAGTCTATAAGGCTGTTGGAGTCACATGACCTCCCTCCTTAAACTCAGTCCATGAAACTATGACAGTCTTATGACCCTGCTCAGACTTGATGAATATGGCTAACCAAGGTCACATGGCCTCCTCCAAGCCAGCCCAGAGCCTGGATAATCATGTGACCTGGCCACTGCCAGTCCAAAAATATATGCCTATGTAGAAAAAGATGCTCCTTCTTCAATATTTCCATTGGTCAGGACATTATCGAAAGAAACATACAGTGTTAGAATAAGCACTTGACTGCCAACTGCAGGAAACCAGCCATAAGAATTACTGCCCACCTTTGGGGTCAACAAAATTATTATAAAAATATGAAAAAGATTTCCAGATAATAAAAGTATCTATGATATGAATAGCACACCCCTAGGTGTGGTGTCCTTGTGCAATCCTGTGGTGGCCCTGCCTGTGGCCTCCATCACCCCTGAACTGTGTGCCCCTAAAATTCATACATTGAAGCCCTAACTTCCAGTACCTCAGAATGTGGCTGAATTTGGAGACTGGATCTTTAAAGAGGCAATTAAAGTAAAATGAGGCCATTAGATGAGCTCTAATCCAATCTGACAGGTGTCCTTACAGGAAGAGGAGATTCAGACACACGGGGAGACACCAGGGGTGCGGGCCCAGAGGGACGACCATGTGAAGAGGCAGCAAGAGGGCAGCCACCCGCAAGCCAAGAAGAGGGGCCTCAGAAGAAACCAACTCTGCCAGCACCTTGATCTTGGACTTCCAGCCTCCAGAACCATGGAGGCCTGCCGTGTAGGCCACTCGCTCAGTGGTATTTTGTGGGGCAGCTGGAGCTAACACAGTTCCTTCCTTCATTACTGCAATTGCCCCGTCTCCTCATTCCCAAGACAGAGTCAGGGCCTCCCTCAAAATAAACCCCTCTGGATGGGGTCGATTGATGGCCCGGAAAATGCATACTAACAGAGCCTGCCCCACCTCCCCCCTGGTGGACAGTGGACGAGTACTCCCCCCCACCCCCTCCCCAACACCCCAGCCTACAACCCTCTGGCAATCCTGGAGCAGTGTGATCTGGAAACATGGAGCACCCCCCAGAGTCAGCTCCTGCCACCCACCTAGCACCAAACAAAGGCCCCCCAAGAAGGACCTGCCTGGTGCCTCTGAGCTGGGCCTCGTGTGGAGCAAGACAGGCTGCCCTCTGCCCCCACAAGGAGGGACAAGCACACAAAGGCCTCTGTTCACGGAGAGGAGAGGCCCGGGGAGGCCCAGGCCCAGGGGAGCCACCAAGCAGGGAGACCCGGAGGAGAAAGGGGTCACAGTCTCCATTCACAATGGGCAGGTGTGGGTGGCTCCGGGGCAGGCATCAGGCCGCTGCAGGCAAGCAGAGGGCCCAGGGCCCATGGTTCTTTTAGGAATGCCCAAACATGGAGGCATTTCTTTCCAAATCAGAATAAACAAACATAACAAAATAATAACTAATAGAATATGGAATCTAGCCTGGGTTATATTCACCTTTATACCAGCACAATCATAAAGCAGGATTTTTAATTATTTTTTATGGGGGAAGGGTCCCACAAAAGCAAAGAGACATCATTCCACAAAAGTCACGATGCGGCTCTGGGAGCTCTGGCTGCCACGGGGGTCCGCACCAGGGCAGGGGCTCCCTGAACTTCTCTTTCCCAAGGGTCTAAAATGTCAGTCCCCCAGGACAAGCCGTCCCCCCCCAACCTCAGCCAGTCTGGAACCTCTCCCCGCTCCCCAGAGCTGGCACATCAAAAGCCTTAAAAGCCAGGTGGCAAACCCACACTGGAAGTCGTGGGGCCAAGCCAGAGCGGTCAGGGAAGATAGGAGGGTGGGCCTCAAGGCAGGGTAAGCACTGTGCCAAGCGTCTCCCCTCAGCGCCAGAGAAGGGTTTGCTAGCTGTCCTTGCAAGACACGAATGTCCCTGTGGCACACGCGGTCCCTCCCATCCAGGCCAGGTGCTGGTTGCAGTCATGGCCCCTCGTCCTGGAGTTTGACTTTCAACATTGATTTGTGTGAAACACAAGGCTGTCTGAGATCCTCTCGAATTCCTCGTCCATGAAGCAATGATTTGGGGAGGGAGAGAAGGGCCTTAGCACCCTAAAGAGGGAGGGGAGAGAGAGGTAGTGAGCACTCACAGAACTAGAGCTCTCTGTGTCTCTGTGTGAGGGACCCACCCCCCACCCAAGCCCCATGAGCACCGCCACTGCTCAGGAGGCTGTGAGGAGCCTTCCTTGGGGAAATGATAAGTAAGGCAATAGAATTCTGTGCAGCGTTGAAAGTAAGTGGGCCAAAGTTATACCTGTCCACAGGCCAGAATCCCATGAACATATTAACGGTGGGGTGGGGGGCGGGGGGAATTGTACAAGAATACGTGTTAGAGGGGTGCCTGGGTGGCTCCGTCGGTTAAGCATCTAGCTCTTAATTTCACCTCAGGTCATGATCTCATGGTTCACGGGTTCAAGCACCCTGTCAGGCTCCACGCTGACAGTGTGGAGCCTGCTTGGAATTCTCTCTCCCATTCCCTGTCTCTCCCCCATTCACTCATGGGCACTCTCTCTCTCTCAAAATAAATAAATTTTTAAAAAATACGTATTAGAATGACACTATTTATATGAAGCATGCAAAACAACTCTATAAAATACTTCAGGAAAACTTGCATAAAAAGTTAAATTCGTGGGGCACCTGGGTGGCTCAGTTGGTTAAGCATCTGACTTCAGCTCAGGTCATGATCTCATGGCTCATGGGTTCAAGCCCCACATTGGGCTCTGTGCTGACAGCTTGGAGCCTGGGGCCTGCTTCAGATTCTGTCTCCGTCTCTCTCTGCCTCTCCCTTGCTCATGCTCTCTCTCTCTCTTTCTCTCTCTCTCTAATAAAAATAAACATTAAAAAAAATTTAAGTTAAATTCGTGACAACAAAAAATACCAGCTATAGGATAGTGGTTCCTTCTGGGGAATGGGGTGCAGTGGAGGGAGGTGTATTCTAACTGGATTTGTCATTTTACTTCTCATACCGATTTGTGGCTACATGGGTGTTCATTATAATCACTCTTTATTTTGGTGTCTCTGAATTATTTTATAATAACAGTAATTGTAGGAGAATGAGGCCCCAAGGGGTTGGAGGATAAAAGAAAAAGTTCTGGCTTCACATCCAGTATCCCTCAGGTCCGAAGTCCCCAGGGAGTTTTCTGACAACTGGGTGCTACTTGGAGCCACACCCAAAGGGGAGAAGACATACCCACAGCAAGCTTCACTCCTTCCTCACCCAGGATTGAGGTTCATGAGGCACTCGGGAGGAACATCTGGCTGCCCCCAGAGTGGAGCTCGAGCACTCAGCAGGGCGATGGCAAGTAACCACAAAACTCTCACTGTGTTTGAACTCAGGGTGAAGGGATGCACCCCAAGATTTCTGCCTGAGTTCCCAGAGCTCCACTGTCACCGTGTAGACCAATTCTCCCAAGTGGCCCAACCCTCACCTGCCCTGGACTCCCCCCTCCCTCTGCCACCCAGAGTGGCCCAGGCTACGACTTCTCCTGCTGCTGCTCCATCTCCCCTGAGAATGAGGGATCTGGGCCTGGGTCCTGCTCTTTTCCTGCCCCCCAGTAGCAGAACTGGAAACCGAGTGTGGCCAGGCCAGAGTCTCACTTTCTAACACGCGTGCCTGGCTCCCTGGGACATTGCCAAAGATTTGCATTTTTAAAACTTTAAACATTCAGAGACATGGAAAGACTTGGACACGTGGGGGTTGTGAGGCGGTTCTGGGGAAGTGTGGACTGGGACTCCATCAGCCTGGCCGGTGGCACCCACCAGCCAGGCTGTAGAAGATGCTGGGCTGGGAGACAGGCACCAGCCTCAAGGCCTGAGGGGCCCTCAGCCTGTAGTGCCCTCACTCTCTGCTGCCACTGGGAGCCAGGATGAAGTCACAACAAGAGTGGGTCTCCGCCTGCTTGTTTTCTGTGTCTGTGATTAGCTCCCTGCTGCTAGGGGTCTTGCTTATTCATTCCACTTATATCAAGCACCTACCGTCTGGTGCCTTGCTAGACACTGGGGAGTCAGTGGTGAGGTCCCATCCTTGCTCCAAAAGACGTGCCAGAATGAGCTATGGCAGCAGCCAGCAACAGAGTCACTGTCAGAGAACTTGCAGGCTGCTTGGAGGCTAGAGATCAACCAGCCAGATTCTTCTACAGACAAGGGACTGACAGCAAGGAGGTGACATCATTGCCCAAGGTCACATTCTAAAGTGCAGAGCTGAGACCTGAGCACTTTCCATGCCTCTAGATGATCCCAAAAGACTCAGCAATGCAGTGGCCGATGTGAGTGTCCCTCCTGAGCTTGGTGGTCATTGCCAGTCTGTCTGTGGCGAGCCCAGCTGAGTCCCGTGCATGCCCTCCAGCTGGGGGCCACACATGGGGAGGCACTGAGGCCATACTCACAAGGCCACATCTCAGGCCCAAAGCTGCCTTCCCAATCCTTCCAGCCTAAGAAAACAGGACAAAATCCAGAGATGTCAGGATCTTCCCCCCAAACCCAGTGATTCTCCAGCATTCCCAATCTGGGGAGGCCCCACAGCCTCCACGGCACAAACCAGAAAACTAGAAGCCATCCTTGACATTCCATCTGTCACCTACCCAGAGAAGGTGCTCTGACCCGGATAGGCCATGTCCAAAGGCGCCTTCAACAGCATCATGCTCAGTGAAAAAACAGGGGTCTGTGTCCCTGCTTGGAGAAAAAGCAAACCGCAGGGTACCTGCGTGGCTCAGTCCGCTAAGCATCCGTCTCTCAGTTTCAGCTCAGGTCATGATCTCACGGCATCATGAGTTCCAGACCTGAATTGGGCTCTGTGCTGACAGTGCAGAGCCTGCTTGGGATTCTCTCTCTCTATCCTTCCCCCACCTCGCACTGTCTCTGCCTCTCTCAAAATAAATAAATAAACGGGAAAAAAAATTTTTTAAATAAAGAAAAGAAAACGTTAACCTATCTAGCCTAGGACAGCTTAGGCTAAAACTCAGCTCTCAGACAATGGGCTGCGTTCATAGTGTTTAGCATGGGGCATGAGCTCCCGCAGCACCTGATGCAGGCATTCCTACATTAGTTTGGGTCGAGGGCCCAGAAGTCATGGTGCACATCTCCAAACATCCAGAACAACAGCTCTACCACATTTCACAAGAGCAGAGGAGCAGACCAGCCACAGCCAGCCAGCAGACACATTCTGCTTGGCCCATACCACGTTTTAGATTGAGATTTATTGTCAACACAGAACCTTCAGACAGTTCACACTGAAGTCCAGATTTGAGAATAGAAGACTTGGCTTCACTGGGTGGGCAGCCCCCTAGTGCAGCACCGTCCTGAGAAAGGTGCTGCCGCCATGGATGGAGCACATACCATCCAGTAGCTGCAGTGCCTGCCACTCACCCCTGCTTCCCAACCCCAAGGCCCAGGGCCCTTGACCGTCGTTCCTGGCTCCTGCCTCTCCTCTCCTTACGTTACCTCTTGGGTCACTGTGGGCATTGGAGTCCTCATTTTAGGACCCGAGAACAATTTTGCTAGTGGGATAACATGGCTCCTATATGTATAAGTTCATGGGACAGCCCATCCCTGGCCTGCAGCAGCTGAGGTGGGAGGTGCCAGCCTGCCTGAGACAGAAGAGAGAGCTGCAGTTTTGTTACAACCTTCAGCGGAGCAGGAGGGAGAGGCTGTGGGAGACTAGCAAACAGCTATTCTGGAAGGGGAGGCGACCCTCGAACCTGGGAGGGCTGGGGCCTGGCGGTTTCCTTTCCAGATTCTAAAGCAAGCCTCTTTTCCCTAGTACAAGATCATTCCCTTGGTCCTTCTGCTCCCCCCACCCCACTCCAGACACAAAGCTTCCCTTACCCATTCCCAGTGCCACAGGAGAGGGAAGGTGTGCATGGGACTGAGGGCCCAAACCCACTCCAAAGATTTCCAACTCTTCACCTAGGGAAGGCTCCCAGCCTAGCAAGGAGTGAAGCCCCAGGGTGATGGGAGGGAGGGAGGGAGGGAGGGAGCTGAAGCAAAAGAAAGGGAGGGGCTCTGTGGGTGAGGGCCAAGGGAATATGCCCTCTGGGGGCACTGAAGGAAGGGGCAGGGGGCTGCTGGAAGGAGATGGTCAGATCAAAAGGGCAAATCAGACTGTTCAGCTGCCTCTAACCCAAGCCGGACCCCCAACTCTGACCGGTTTGACATCCTTCTGTCCCTCCCCTTCCACTTACAAGCACACAACCCAAAAGGAATAACGGGATCTCAAGTCACATTCACCCAGGTCACAGGGTCACAAAGGGGTGACCGTGAATATAGCCTAGCCAGAGAAACCTTGAGCCAGATCTGACCGTCGTCCCACCTCACAGCCAGGTTACAGATGCCAGCCAAAAACCACCATCGTGACAGCCCTTGGCCATTAAAAGACGGGCTTTCAGGCAAAGCACAACTGTCTATTTCTCTGCATTTACACAAATGTTGACCGACTTATCACTCGCAGTCACCAAAGGTTTAATGAAATCTTACTGGCAGAAAACTTAAGGTTGAGAAACTTCAAACTGTTTACTTAATATTTTCCTGCAAATCAGGACAAGGCAGCGAAGTTGTGGTCTGAGGTGTGAGAAGACCTCTTGTTTCAGCTCTTGAGTGCCATGTTCCCTCTGGCCTGTGACTTAGGACCCCCTGTCCTAGTATGCCGTTATTACTGCTGAGCCATTTAGGCATGACCCGCCATCATTGGCCATGGGCAGCCAGGAGCTTTTCCAGCAGTGGGAAGGGTCTGCCTGCAGACCCGCCCAGCCCAGGGTCACCGACAGGCCAGAGTCAGAGTAACAATCTATGGGATGAGAATGAGGACCACAGAGACCACCAGGCCCTTCCCCAACCCACGTCAGTGTCCCTTGTTCCTCTGGCACACCCCACCCACTCAGCTTGCCCCCTGCCCACCCCCCAGTCACTGGTCTACCACCGGCCTCCACCCACTTCTTGGTTCCTTTTCCCAGAAATCAGCTTGCACAGCAGGAAATGACTTCTCAGGCTCCCTTTCTTACAGCATCCCCAAAACAAGCCCACAGAGCATCCTTTTCACTCTAAAAGTTTCCTGCCAATCCTGAAGGAAAGCAGAGTGGGGATGATAAAATTAACAGTCTCGGGAAGGGACCGATGTGCAGCCAGCCTTCCCGGGCAGGTTTATGGTTAGGGCCTGGCCAGCCAGCGCTAATGCTCCTTTTGCCCTGAAGCCAACCATCCTCCCTTTTAACCTTCGCCCTCCTCCCGCCTTCCTCAAATCTCCCCCTCCAGGCCCTTCAACTGCCAACAACCTACTGTCCCAGCCTTGATTTATCTCCATCAGAGGAAATGCAAAGTTAGATCCAGCCCCACCCCCAGTACCTTTTTAAAAAATATTTCAAATCCACTGGGGCCCAGACAGACAGAAGCACAAAGATACACATCCATATCCCTAGAGAAAAAGCAAGGGCCCATGCCAGACATGCCACACTTCTCTGGCGCGCAGGACAGACCCACGGACACATTGGGGAAGACACACCAAAATCCTGCCCTTGCACTGAGAGCAATCTGGAGTTTCTTTTGAGGAAAAAGAAGGCTCCTGACAGGCTGGTTTTTTTTCAGAGTGGCTGGATAAATTGCTTTTCTGCAAAAATAAACACAAGTGAACTGCATTAGCTGAGCGAGTGACACATTAGTTACAGATGCGAGGCCTGTCAGAACATTGAGGGAACAGCTTTTATTGGGGAAGGGCTGAGAGACTCATAAATAACCAGTTGGCAATCTCGCATAAACATTTGTGCGTTCTCATAAACACCGCCTACCACAAGCACTGGCCTGGCCTCCAGTGCGGCCTGGAAGAGCCCTCTCCTCTCCCTCGTCCTCAGAGCACAACAAGGCAGGGAGGTGGGAGTGGTCACTGGCGCCTCTTCTCTCATAATCCCAGCTCCTCGGACTCACGCTCGCTTGCTGTGGGGTAGAAGGAGAGACCCAAGCCCGATCCTAAACATCTGCCTGAGAATAAGAATCAAGGCTCGGCCCCAGTGGGACAACTGGTCTACTTTCTTCCCTTTACATAGAATAGAAGAATAGGAGAGAATAAGGGATATGATTGTGCTGGTGAATGAATTCTTAAAGCTAAGTAAGGAATTTAAAAAGTGGGGAAATGCCTCCTGGATATGACTCCAGGGGTTCCCATCGGAATCATCAGGAAAGTGGGATGAGGGCAGCACCACCCTCACTCCAAGGATAAAGGCCACAGAGGGTGGCGCCAGCCTTGTCCATCCATCCACACGGGGAGTCTGGACTTCCTCCCACTGACTCTCGGGGATGCCCTTGCCTTGGGCCCTGGGGTTCTCTCTTCTGAGCTGAACACCTCATAGCCACATCTAGCTGATCCCATAAAGAAGAGCAAAGCAGACCATGTGAGCTGACTCACATCTATCCTCCTTACTTCTTCTGTGGTACCTGCCAACCCAGTGAGCACCTGGTACCCCCATCCCCCACACCTCTCCCAAGCCAAATCCACTTTCTAGAAAGGATCCAATGTACTTGCCCTGAGGTATGAGTTATAGTTAATGGCTCTACGTGTTTCCTTCCTATCCCTCTCCCTCCTCCCTGCCACAAATGCTTAAGGAAAAGGGACAAAGTATGAAGTGGTAGGATTTAAAGAAAATGGCTAACACTCATAATCTTTGTTGAACTTCGGAATCAGCCAAGAAGGGGGAAGAGGTAACCATCTTTTCAGGGAAGAGAGTATGGAGAGAAAGCAGAGAATGTTTACTGGCCCCAAGATGGCATTACAATGCTTAGCTTCAAAACCAGCTCCACTGCCCACATCTCAGTAACTTTCTACTGATCCTTCACTTCCCACCATATAAAAGGCCCAAATCCTTTTAAAGGTCGCCCTAAGTGACCTTCTCCTTTACCCATCCTATTTCTTGACCCTAGTCCCACTCATACTTCAACTTGACTTCTCTCACTGCCCCTTATGCACCTCAGGGTCCAGCCAGACTGAATGCTTTCCTTCCCTCCTCAACCATCTGTTATAATTTTGTGCTTTCTTGTATCTCAATCCTTCTTCCAAGAAGGCCTTTCCTTCCAGTTCTGCAAGTCCAGATCCAACCCACCCTTCCAGACTCAACTCAAATGCCTCTTCAAGTCTCCCTCCTTTGACCTCTGGGAGAACGTTTCAGTTCCTTGCTGCTGACTTTCCTTCTTCTTCTAACTTATCTGCCCATCTGGCCTATCCCCCTAGAGATTTGCAACCCTCAGATCTGTGTCATATTAATCCTTTAGGTTCCCCCACCCTCCCAGACCCTCGCCAATACCTGGGACATGGTAGGTGTGTTGAATCCGTGAAGGAAGGTGGGGATGGTGTCTGGATTCATGGTCATGATGGTGGTGGGGGGATGATGGTGGGGCTCTGAGCAGGGAGATGGTGGTAGTGATGGAAACTGGCCAACAAATCTGCCCCTGGGCAGCCTCCCTGTTGGCTTGCATTCTGCGGTTCCACAACAAGCATCCTGTTGTTGCTTTGGAAGAGAAATTAAGATGCCAGGCAGGTACAAATGGCCAAGCACCATCGCTCTATTGAATCGCACTCAGCAGTTCAGGCTCTTTCTTCCCATCAACAAATGGAATGCTTTATGAGAAAATACAAAGCACAGCCCTAGATAGAAATATTGAAGGTTCTTTGGCCAGGACATCCCTCAGGAGGGAACACAATGTAGTCTAATTTATTGCACTCGATATTTTCGCTTCCAATCTTATTTTTATAGACATTATTTCATAGGCTGCAGCTTAAACACAGATGGAAAAGATTCTGGCTTTGTAATAAGAGACAGTTTATGGTGGGCCAGCCTACTGCTCTGTGTTTGTGTGTGAGTAAACGCACATTATCATGTCCTTAGGTGGGGCAGGGAGATGCCTTTATTATGTGTTTGGACTTTGATCCAACAATTCTGCCTTCATCTATCTCTCCCCTAGGCCAGGGCCTCCGGATACTCCCAAGGGGAGGAAGTAACAAACACCATAGTGGGGCAAGGCGGGGAGAGGGATGGGCCAGCCTTTGAAATGCATTCTTGGCTGTGGTAGGACCTGCTATTCCTTGGGTCTTCAAAGGGCCTTGACCCAGGGACAGGGCCTACACCCCAAAGGACAGAGTTAAAAGGAAGTGGACACTATGGTGTTATATGTATGACTATGTTGTGTGATTTGCACTCTTTTTTCGGGGGGAGGGGTGATGAGAAAAATGAGCTCATACTGTAATGCCCTTGAGATTCTCCCCTACCCAGTATATCACAGGTAGTCTTCTCCAATGAACATTCGTAAAAACATGATCTGGCCTATGATGTTTACAGTCTGGATGTACCAAGGTTTGTTCAACCAAACTCATTTAGGCTGGGGATAGAAACAGCATGTACAGGAAGGGAGAGAAGGACAGAGGGCTATGGGGAGATCTAAGGAGGAGAAAGGAGAAAAGGAGAGGGAGACGGAGAAGAAGATGGAGATCTTGGCCCCAGGCGTGGCCTCCACACACCCACAGACTCACTGCTGGCAGGCAGCATGCATAATGGAGTTGAGTGAGCCTCGTCGAAGACATGCTGTCCAGCTCCTCCTTTCTTTCCTCTCAGGGTCAGTTTCCGGCAGACTCCAAGAAGCAATGTGAGTGTGTGTCAGAGAACACTGGAAGCAGGGAGGAGGGGTGACAGCCACATTCAGCTGGGAGGGGGAGTGGAAAGTGAATCAAGAGGGAGCGCCCCTTTGGGGCCTTGAGAAGGGTGATCTGTCCTACTTGCCAGGCTTCTGGGGGATCCCATGTGGAGGAATGACTGTGTGAAGTGAAATGTTATGAAAGCCCGTCCATTGGATCTCTGACCATGGAAGGTTTGTCGGTAGAGCTCTGGGAGAAAGGAATGACCCCCTTTTGCTGCCTGGAAGAAATGGTGTCTTTGATGCTTATTGTACAGACATTTCCACTGCACACAACTCCAGTGGTGTGATGCTGGGGCAGCCGTCCTTGGAGGACATGTTCAAGCAGACCCGAGGAAAAGGGGATCTGCACCAAGAAAGCCTCTGCCTTCACGGGGCTCAGTCACTTCTGCTCCGCTGCTGATTGTCACACCTGCATCAGGGGCCCGGCGAGGAATGGGAAGCTTTGACACGGGAGTGGGTAAAAAATCTGCTTCCGGCAGCAGCCTGTGTCAGGAAGACAGTGCCTGCCACGTGGGCTGCTTGAGAAATCAGGCCCAGGTGCCCAGCACAACAGACTGAGAACTGAATTTTGCAAAAGGTTATACCCAGGTGTGGAGGACATGTTGCATTCTGGGTACCTACCCTCCTCAGCAGAACCGTGAACACTTCTCCCACCCCCTCTACTCTACATGTCCCTGTCAGTCACAAGGCTCCCCAACCCCCACCCCTGAAAACAAAGCCTGGCCCTCTATCTGTGCCCCTGGACTTGGTTATGGGAGCCAACATATTCCCTCTTTGTTTAGACCTGTTTGGATTGGTCTTCTGTCCCTTGCAGCTGATAATGTCTTGACTGATACACCAGGCTAATAAGTGACTATGAAATATTTCAAACTGAAGAGCTTAAGTGGAATAAGAATGAAGCATCCAAGGGTCAGAGTTCCAGAGGACTCCAGGAGAGAGGCACAAGAGGCCTCCGCCAGACCAGCACAGGATGGACCAGAAACAGTAGCACCCCTAAAGGTGGACCAGCCTCTATTCTGAGCCCTACTCTTCAGAGGACCCACACTGCGCCCACACACACACACGCACTCGAACATGGAGGCACATGCATGCACATACATGCAAATGCACACAAACACGTACATGCACATTTAGAGAACACAAACCTCCCTCCCCAAGGAGCAGCACTCAGCACTAGCAGAGCACGACCTCTACCCCTGAACATCCACTCTCATGGGTCACGCCATTCAGGCCCCAGGGAAATGCTTCTCCCCGAAAGTCTAGTTATGTCCTTGAATCAAGAGGAGACTGTTCAAATGCTCTAAAAACTTGTGGGTCCTGCTGCTACTGACATCAGAGATGGCCCAGCTGCTTTCGAGCGCAGGGAGGATTGAATGGTGGAAGCACTTAAGAGGAAAGACAGATTCATTTATCAAATCCTTCCTCTCAGCAAGAAGGCAATGGACGTAGCGTGTCTCTGGTGCGGCAAACATGCATGTCCTTGCTTCTCATTGTGGTTCCAGAGGTACTCACACATTAGCAATGCTACAATCGTACGTGCCAGCCAAGGAGCATTTTCCAGCATAAATAATTTATAGTTCTCCTACATTTGCACATATGCAGGTCAAGATAGAGCATGCAGAAGTGTGAGACTGATTCTTTACCTTGGCAGTAGACAGCCAGGGAAGAACTATAGGATTTTACTTTCATAAAAATTTCTACTGGAGTGAATTACATTTTCAAAACATAAAAATTCAGCTTTACTTAAATATTTTACTTAAATTTTTGTATTACATAAAATGCATTAGTTATACCATTGGTTATATTTGCCTTTTAATTTTAATAGATAATTTTGAATATGTGAAAGAAAAAAGTTGTTAAAAACATATGAAATGTAAATTTTGATCTTTTATAATTTTTTTACATTTCTTTAATGTTTATTTAATTTTGAGAGAGAGAGAGAGAGACAGAGCATGAGCGGGGAAGGAGTAGAGAGAGAGGAAGACACAGAATCTGAAGCAAGCTCCAGGCTCCAAGCTGTCAGCACACAGCCTGATGCAGGGCTTGAACCCACAATCCGTGAGATCATGACCTGAGCCGAAGTCTGATGCTCAACCGACTGAGCCACCCAGGCATCCCTAATTTGCATTTTTAAATTAAAATACACATTGTTTTTACTGCTTCAGTTACCTATTACTGTAAAACAAATCCCAAAATCCAGTGGCTTAAAATATTTTTATCTCTCACAGTTTTGTGGATTGACTGGCTCAGTAGTCACTTGGCAGCCAGGGGGAGGGGTCTCATGGTTGCAGTCAAACAATGGCAAGGTCAAGAGTCAAATGCAGGTTCAGCTGGGCTGTACATCCAACATGGCAGCACCTTGACTCTCATATCTGATCTCAGCTGAGATGACCAGAACCAGTAGAGTCTGGTGGACTGCACTGCTTTCTCCTATAAACTTTCCACACGGCTAGCTTAGCCTCCTCATAGCATCTGAGTCTCAAAGGAATCAGACTTCTTACATGATGGCTGGCTTGTTCCAGAGCGAGCATTCTAAGACACCCAGGTGGAAACCAAAAGTCTCCCTATGATGTGTCCTAGGAAATCATGCAACATCACTGTCACTGGTTTCTATTAGCCAAAGTAAGTCACAGGAATAGCCCAGATTCCAGAGAGGATGACACAAGATCATGAATACTAGAAGTGGTTCACTGGGGGCAAGCTTTGAAGACCAGCTACCACAGGCTGCTCTTTGGCCCTTCAATGAATCATGTTCCTCACACATCTGAATTACTATACAGTCACCCTCAGAGACCCCCGTAGTTTCATCCATGACGTCATCAGGCTTAGGCTTCAAATCTAGGACTTCAACATCTCCATCAGGTCCAGAGAAGAGAAGACCCCCTCAGATGTGGGGGCTTGGAGATGGCTCTTCCTGACTTGAAGGTCTGTGAAAAAAAGAGACAAGTTATCTTATGCCCCAAACTCGACAAATGATTGGAGGTAGACACAGGATAATGGCAATAGACACTCTCATTCAAAAAGGAGGGGGCACCTGGGTGGTTCAGTCAGTTAAGTGTCTGACTCTTGATTTCAGCTTAGATCATGATCTCACAATTTGTGAGTTCGAGCCTCTCCTCAAGTTCTGTGCTGACAGTGCAGAACCTGCTTGGGATTCTCTGTCTCCCTCTCTCTCTGCCCCTCCCCACCTCAAAAATAAATAAATAAACATTTTTTTAAAAAGTTTTAACCAAATTGACTTCTCAGCCTGTTTCTTGCTCATAAAAAAGGACTCTTCATTTTGAACTGTCTCTGTCCCTTTCAATCCAAGCTGGAAAAAAAAAGTTTAAAAACGTGTGGGTTTATTATATTTTAAATTAAAACCTACTCCATTAAACAAAAAGCCCCACTTACCTTAAGTTCCCCCTTAAGCTTGCTGTGAGATTCTTAATCCCGTTGTCCAGTAGAGAGGATCTAAGAGACACACTCTTAACATTCTTAGAAGTCCTGTTGTGTATCCAAAAGATCTAAACACATGCCCTTAAATATTTCTGAGGTCTTCACACCTCTCACTATATCTGAGACCACATTTTACTGGCAGCACCCAGGATTTTCTTTGCCCTGAGGCGAATCCTTGCTTTTTGAGCCTTTTGCTGGCTAGAATACAGACCTGACTTCCTTAGATTTACTAATTCTGCTCCAAAACTTCTTTAGTTCATCTCAATCTTCTCCTATTTTATCAGAGCCAACTGGAAGAAGCCAATCAGCACTTTCAACATTCTGCTTGGAACTGGCCTTAGACGCATCACAAATTCATAGGCACCCTTTCTGTTTTCCCCATTATTGTAGGGGATGATGGTCTCATATAATTCTGCCAGTGAGTAGCTTTTCTCCCCTTTTCTCTAGCCTCCAATAACAATTTCCTTACTATATTTCAAGACTTCAGTTTCTCCCTGACGTTCTTCAGCTTCTGCCCCCACAACTGGCCCAAAGCAAATGCCACGGGTTTTAAGTTTTTGTTACAACACTCACTTCCAACACTGTGGTAGTTGGTTTCCAAAGAAGGCCCCAGGGAACAAACCTCCTGGTATTTATGTGGTCTGTGGACCCTGTGTGGTCCCCCCACACTGAAGCCGGGCAGTGACTCATGCTAACACATGGAACACAGTGGGTATATGCAGCATACGTTTTGGATGTAGATTTTAAGATGACTGGGAGCTTCCTCTTCCTCCTTTTTGGAATACTCACTTCTGTGAGTCCTGCAACCATGTGGGAAGCCCAGCTACTACTAGAGAGACCATGTGGACAGAGAAAGACCAAAAGATCATATGAAAAGGAGGAAAGGACCAGCTGTTCCAGCACCTCAGTTGAGCCTCTTGATGACTCCAGGCCCAGCCACCAGCTGGCCACAACCACATGAGAATTTCCAAGCAAAGCAGCAGAGGAAATGCTCAGCTAAGCCCAGTCAACACACAGACCATGAGAAATAATAAAATCATCTTTAATATAGCTTTAAACCACTAAGCTTTAGAGTGTTTTGTTACATGGCAATAGCTAACTAAAACAATTCTGAATACAATCACATTGTGTTTTTAATCCTTTAGGTCATTACTGTTCACTAGAACACAAATTATGAGTTCTCTATTACTAAAGCATAATGACTGGGGAAACTGGGTGGCTCAGTTGGTTGAGTGTCCGACTTCTGCTCAGGTCATGATCTCATAATTTGTGAGTTTGAGCCCTGGGTCAAGCTCTGTGCCAATGGCTCAGAGCCTGGAGCCTGCTTCGGATTCTGTGTCTCCCTCTCTCTCTCTGCCCCTCCCCCATTCACACCCTGTCTCTCTCTCTCTAAAAAATAAACATTAAAAAAAATTTTAAATAAGTAAATAAAATAAAATAAAAGCACAATGACTGAAATTTTTGCTGAAATTAAGGCAAGAAAATGAATTTCAAAGAATAAATATATGCTAATTCATGAATTATAAGTGTCTTTATTGTATTATTCATCCAAACATCAATGGCCCATGAACAGAACCCCAAATGTACTCAGTAATAATTCAATTTAATTGTCTTCAATGTTTTGCAAACTTTCAGTCATAAAAATCATAACTATATATGTATTTTTAATTTTATCATTTTGAAGGTAAACTCGTCAAGGTTGAAGGATAGAGCATACTTTAAGGAACAGTTTGTTAGCTTAACTTACAACTTCTGAATATTTAGACATATGGCCTGTGGGCCTCAACTTACACCCTTCCCCCGGGAGTGGAAATCACTAGAACCAATATAACAAGTGCCTGACCAACGGGGGAGCTAGAGATACTGCAATAGCCAGAAGAGAATTTGGGCACTCATCTGGGCCAGAAGGAACACCTGAGCAACCACCTCAAAAAGGCCAGAGAGGAGCATGGGAGTGGTGTGGGGTGCTGAGAAGCTGACCTGTCCCATCTGCAGAGCCAATACTGCTCCACCAGCCAAATCTGAATAGCCTGACCTGGCCTGGGACCAGGTATGGGAACACCACAGACCTAAACCCCTTCCCAGAGTCATCTTAAAACCTGACTTGTCTGGAGAGCATCACATCCTTCCAAGGCCCTCAGATCCGGTCTGAGTCAGAGTTTGCTACTAATGAGTATCTGAGATCCATGCTTTCTACATCTAATCATTTTTACATTTGCAAATGTCTTCCTTTCCCCCCCAGTTTCCTTCTACACATTATATCTGAAAAACCCTCATCTTTTCTTGGCAAACTTAAGGTGAAAATGATCTGTCCCCATGTCGGTCAAAAGTGTCAAGTAGGGAGAAGAGAATGGAGGACAAGGTGGTGTAATTGAGCAGATGGAGGTAGCTACAGGCCTTCTTGAAGGCCAGGAGAGCCAGACATGTGTGTGGCCAGGATCACACATATGTCTCAGTTCTGCAGGACTGTGCAGTAGATGATCGGGTCCCAAAACTACACATGTCTGGGGCCTGTGTACAGCTCTCTACCTGCCTGAGCTCTCCTTACTGGTATGGAGGGGGGTCCCTGGGCATAAGACTCTCAGAACTTTCTAGGGGAGCAGTTGGGGAAGATGGCTGACCATATGCTAGAAGACCAGGCTCACAGCTCTGGTGTGGAGGGGGCATTGCCTGGTTTTGAGTCCTCACTCTGCCCCTTTCTAATCTGGAAGCCTCAGGCAAATTACTTAATCCCTCTGTACCTTAGTCTCCTAATCAATAAAATGGGGAAGAAGAAGAAGAAGATGATGATGATGATGATGATGATGATGGTGGTGGTGATGGCAGTGATGATGGTGGTGGTGGTAATGGTGATGACGGTGCCTGCACCACTGGGCGCTGGGAGGATTAAATGAGTACCACAGGCAAAGTGTTGAGAACAGAGCCTGGTACACAGGAAGTGCCAATGTTAATGGTTGCAGACAGAGAAAACAGTCCAGGAGAAACATGGGGTAAATGCAGACTTTCGTGAGGATTGTTTCTCAGTTAAATGCAGATACATAAAGGCGTACTCAAATCTCTTCAGGTCAAAAGTCTTCGTGCGGTTCAGAGCCAGTGCCCTGGCCAGGAACAGAGGTGTCTCCCACACAACAGCCAAAATATTTTTTAAAAATCTCCTTGAATCCAGATTAAAATTGTAGTGAGTCACCCAAGGCAAGAAAATGTGACTTTGGTTGCCAGTTTTTGGCACCAAATGTGACTGGTTTGTCCTGGATTTCTGTAACTTGTACACTTAGGAAGCCTTTGTCTTGCCCCCCATGGAGGCTCATCCTATGACACACTGAACATTGGACTTGGAGTTAAGGCAAGGCTTAAGGTTGGAGATTTGCAGGGCGGCCTCCGGCACATCCTTCCCATTTCAGAGACTATTTCTAGCCTATAAAATGAGGGAACTGTACTACATACTGAAAGTCCCTAGATCCCTCTAACATTCTGAGACAAATTATTCTCACCACCTGCCCAAGCCTGGTCCTGGACCAAAGCCCACATCCAGCACACCATCCACTCAGCAAGAAGCCAAGGAAAGCCATCAAGGAGGCTTCTTGCCCTCCCCTTTGCAGAAAGCTCTCCCCCAGACCTAGGAAGTCAAGGGACTGACTTCCCAGTTGGACTCACCTCAAAGCCTCTAGTGGGGGGGGAACACCTTTCTCTGGGATGGAGGTGAAGAACAAGGGCCAGGCTTGGGCAAGCACAAGGACTTAGGACCATGGTCCAGGCAGTATCATGCACTCACCAAGGACAAGAGGGTGAAAGAGGCCGGGGCTCCTGAGATCTCAGGAAAGGCCAAAATGTGATACAGTCTCTGGAGGTGAAGGCACATCCGGCCTCCTCCCTCAAACCACACTGAGCCCCCCAAATGGGGTGAGGGCTGTGAACCCAGCAACCACTATAGCTAGTGCATTATTGGAGCCATTTGAAAGCTCACTCACTGAGAATTATCAAATTATACCATTGACTCAGAAGGCTAGAAGATTCTGCAAGGTTCAGAGTCATGGTTCAGCATGCATGTTACAGGGATCCCATGACTTGTGATGTGTCTTATGACTATGACAGTGCACCTACCTACATGCAGAGCTTTCTTCACATCTGTGGGAAGGTCTGTGATTGCACCCAGGACATCTGTGTGAAAGATGGCAGAACAGCAGGTGGTTATGTGTGCGGGCTCTGAGGCCCAACTTCCTGGCTTGAATCCCAAATTTACAAATTATTAGCCATGTGACCTTGAGCTGTCACCTCTATGTGGCCCAATTCACCCATCTGTTAACTGGGATGAATAACAATACCAATTCATGAGGTTGTTGTAAGGATTCAATTGCTTAGCCCCCTTGTACAAGGTGAGAACAATACCTATTGGGTAGCACATTTCCAATAGGTGTTAGTCAGCATTACCATGTATGACTGTATCCACATGTATGAGCAGAGATTCAAGGGCTTCCATGTAAAGATTTATGGGTGTCTATATGTCTTTGAGTGTGCGGATGTACACACCTGGGCGTCTGTGTCTCTCTAGGTACGTTTAAGAGAACTTTTGGTGGTGCCCCAGATGGTAACGGCAGCTGGCATTTATTGCTTGCTCACTGTGTCAGGGACTGCTCTGAGAGTTCTACAGGTATTCACGTGGAAACACACATGACGTGAGCAGCTGAGCATGTGTCCAGTCACATGTGCCAATGAGTACCTGTGAGTGTGGCCTATCAGCCCTCCCCAGTGAGACCCCCTTCCTGAGTAAGCCTTGTTAAAGATGAAGGCTCACACCATGGTCCCACAGCACTGAAGGAGGACAGTGAATTATACCCCCCCCACCCCCTTTCCCAGGCTCCCAGGTAGCTTGAATTGCCTGTCTTCTTTCCTCCAATAGGAGTGGGCAAATGAGGGGCCTGGAGAGGAGCCCACCAATCACAGCCTTCCTCTCATCCTACTCCAGCCTTGGTCTTGCCTTGGCCCCTGGGGAGCTCAGGAAGGATTCCCACTAGGCTGGGTCATCTTTTCACAGTGTGTGTCTCTTTTTGCTGAGTGGTATCTACTTCTGACTCCCTATGTATCCTCCCTGGAATGACAGAGTCTAACACAGGCAAGATAGTGAATTCTCCGTGTGGAGAAAGCCTTCACATTTTACCTGTCATGCTTCCTTTGGTTCCATTGTCCAATGTTAGTAACATCTCAAGCATAAAAGGACATTTGAAAATGTATGAATGCGCTTTTCTTCCTTGCCCTATGAGTTCATGACCTTCATCTTCCTTGGCCTGAGGCGTCCATCTCTGCCTGGAGAAAGACTAAGATGAAGGTTTGATGGACACAGAATGAGCAGAAGAAAAAATGCTGTAATATTTGGCATCTGACAGGAAAAATATGATCATGTTAGGTCAAAAGTCTTCTAAACCAGGCTGTTCTCGTAAGAGCATATTTTCTGGATTCCTTCCTTCATCTCTCTTCTTGGGTGTGACCATGGCGCTTTATGTAACAGATGCCCAGGCAAGAGAGGAAAGAGCTTTTTGGGCCTCTCCTTCCTGCCCCGGGGACAGCAAGAAGGCATTGGGAGGAAAGGACAAGGGCAGTCCGGTCTAGCTCTGCTCCAGAGAAGGAACCCCAGTGAGGGCCCCTGTCCCGGTCTCCCTTTGGAACTCAGGAGGGCTGCTGTGAACCTGCCCGGCCTCTGCCTCTGACACCAGGGCTCCGGATTAAAGCAGAGGAAGCAGCCTCAGTAGTTTGGATTCACAAGCGAACTTCAGTTCCCACAGGTCTGGCTGACAAGTTGTGAGCCAACAGGCCTCCGGGACCTCAGTGGCACGGAAGAGGTGATGCTACTGGATCACTGGGAGGCCTTCCAGGAGGCAGTCAGGACGAGCCCAGGTGCAGTGGGCTGGTCAGCCAGGGACATGGGGGGCTCTGGGCAGACTAACAGGGGCCAGACGAGGAGTTACATAAACTCAGTTTCAAGTGCCATCATTGGCTAGTGGTGGACAAGCGACCTTGCCAGGAACCCAGAAGATGCCACACTCCAGGCAACTCCTTGCTGCCACTAAATGCCACATAAACTGCCCTTGTATGTCCATACACCTTGACACCATCTTAGTGAGAGAAGCTAGGGAAAACAGGCTGAGAACCGAGCCCTTGCTCCAAGAGAAACAAAACATCGCTGAACAGGACACACTAAACCATCAGGTGCTGTGACGTTAAAATCAAGTTGAATATTTTGTTGTTTTTCTCACTAATCATCAGGTAGGGGGTGGGAGAAAGGCCACATTCATTAGAGATGAATAAATAAATTACTTCTTTACTGCACAGATGAACTGAAATGCGAGTTAAATTTTCAACGCTTTGGCACACACAAAAACAGAGGACTCACCCACCTTTGCCCCCACTAAAATGCCAGCTGGCTTTTCTGGCTAAAGACAAAGACCCAGCAGAGGGCTAGTCCTTGCCTCTGGATCCTAAACTGCCACCTCCAGGCAGTGTGGAACGGGTCATGGCAGAGCAGGACAAGGTCTCCCTTCCGCCCAAGTGTGCACATCAGCCTTCTTGGGCTCACGCACACCAGGTCTCCTCCTCCTGGCTTGTCTGTGCTGTTTTGAAGGAAAAGAACAAGATTTTAATTCTCTTTCCAGGCCCTTCCTGTCCAGGGCATTCGGGCTCCCAGCTCTGGCCACTGTCTCAGAGGCCGCTCAGATCCCTCCCCACCCCACAAGGGGAGGTGGGACTGTGGGGTGTGGACTGAGTGAGGTCCAAGGTCTTACACACCAGCGTCTGGGAGGAGAGGCCCAGGGAGTGATCAGCACAGGGGGAGGGCAATGCTGCCACCTGCTGGAGTCCTGGTGAGAGACAGTCCAGCTGTGGAGCCGCGTTCCATGGCCTCAGGTGGAAACACTTCAAAATCTTGCACTCAGAGAACTCACTTTCCTTTTTCCAGAACAGTGCCCACCTATTCCCTCATTTGGCCACTTGGTTTGTAGGTTGGAGCAGGATCACCATCTCATGTTATGGATGAGGAAACTGATGCCCTAGAAAGAGCAGAATGCCATCTGAAGTCACATGATGGGGAGATGGCTTAAAGGCAACATTTGGAGCATTTGGAACGAGAGGGGCCCCTTTATGGATGAGGTTGATTGGGCCATCTCCAAGATCCAGGGAGATGGTGTAAGGGAGGGAGGGGGCATCTGCATCTTCCTTCTGGGACCAATGCACTAGGCAGTAATGACACCCCTACAGTTGGCTCAGGGCCTGATACATGCCCACAATGATTTTGTTTCCTAAGAGTTCACACACACATTACTGGATGGACCATTTCACTACTGCAGCTCCATATTCTGAAATGCCAAGGGCAGGCTGGCTACCAGGGCAACCTTGACCAATGCCTGTCTTGATTAACTGGGCTCCTCCATCCCCCAAAAGGTCCACGCCCTCCCCCCACCCCGGGCCCACCTTGGTCCCTGTTCAGAGTTCTCAGTCTATGTCCTCCCTGGTTCCCAAGTCTTCAGGGTATGGATTCCAGCTCTGCCCCACAGTCTGGTGGGCAGGACTCCTCAAGTCACAGGCTGTCCTCCAGAATTGCCCACAATCCGCTCCCTGTGCCCAAGGACCAGCTGACAAGGATGCTCAGACAGTGACCAGAGTCTCTCCCGTCCCAAGTCCCCATGGCAAGGTCAGCTCCTCCAGGCCCTCTTCTCCAGCAGGAAGTTCCACTTCCAGAGGGTGGTCCTTCCCAGGCTGCTTGTCCCGCCATGATAAACTGCCACACGGGGAGATGATGGATGGTCCAGAGCCAGGGCTGCGGTCTGAGGCCATTTGGCCTCCAAAGGCACCACCCTCAGGCAGCCAACCCAGCCCTCTGCTCTGTCTCATAATCACATCACTAAAAGAAACATCTCTAAGGAGGGTCAGAGACCAAACTAGGAAGGCATGAGAAAGAACTGAAGAAAAAGACTGTCTAACTCATCTCAGGATGGGCACTGACTTTCCATGCACAGAATCAATCATACAGGGTAAGACCTGACAACAAAAAGTTGAAACTTCTGTATGTCAAAAAGTTCTCAAAATCCGGGGGCAAGGGGGCTAGGGAGAGTTTTTGCAACAATAAGGGTGACACCTTAACATGTTTTGTTCACAAACTGTCTTTTAATGTCCTTGCTGTTTTTCTGTTGGGAACATCAGGTTGTTTGTTTATACATTAAACAGGAAAAGGTTACTTATTTTGAACCCTCTGAATTTTGAATCTGTGACTATACTACCTATTGAATTAAAAAGGGGGGAAATGACACTATAAATATAAATGAAACAAAATATTTTCATTGATTCTATGTGAAGAGTTGATGAATGAAAATTTAATATTAAAAAAAATTCCTAAAGGGAATATCTGTCACCACACTGGGCCCAGAGACCAGGGAAAGGTAGATTGTAAAACTGATTAAGTTTGTATCCAACAACCTCATCTCTGCTTTTTGCTCCCCTGTCTCACTGCCAAGCACCCCTCTTTCTGAAAGCACTCCTACACGGTCCCCCACTCGATGCCGCTTTGCTCAACTCCCCAGTGCCAAGGTGCTAAAGATGCATTTGTGGCTTTACAGTGCAGACACTATTTCACATTCTGACATCAGTGTGCAGGCCAAACCCACTGTTAGGCAGCTAATCCACAGCAAGTCACCATGTGGCACTGGCGTGGGCTTTGAAAAAGAGTTAAAAGTTTGTTGTTGTGGTATTTTTTGGTAAGAATCTAGAAGGCCTGCGTCCTGATATAAAAAATAGATGATAAGAGAGTGAGGGATCCGGAGGGCCAGCACCCTCAAAGCCATTTTCCCAAATGGCAAGGGCAGTTGGAGGACACATGGGGACCTTTCCTATGCCCCTCACTGAGGATATCCTGTGATCAGCAGGGTAAAAACAGGCAGATGACTGGGGGCTATCTCTGCCCCCAGCTTGGGGGCACCCCGGCCACCTCTGCCTCCGAGCCTTTCCAGCTGAAGCCTTACCTTGGCCTGTCTATAGGACAGAAAAGCCACCACTTCTCGGCCCAAGCCCCATCCCTCCCCCAACTCCCACCATGGGGGAGCAAGTCCACTTGTCCTGATGTGTTTTGTGCACACCGACAGATGATGTGGGCCCATGTTATAAACCATTAGTTCCAGTACGGCAATCTCTCCCCCTCCTCCTGACAGCTGTGCTCATTGGTCACCCTCACTGCCAAGACTCTGCCCCCTCCTCTCCTGACCAACCTCCTGACCTCTCCGCTCTCTGCTTGTCCTTCCAAAGTCCAGAAAAGCCAGAAAGCTGTGGATAGGCCCTAGGCTGCCTACAGGCTGCAGATTAAATAAGGCCCAGTGGCTGGTCGCTTGGCGGGCTCTGCACCAGCGATAGTGCTGGGGGGGAGCCTTCTAAGGCAGAGCCACAGCACCATCTCGTGGTAGAGAGCCACCTGCGCAGCCAGCCCAGAGCCAGCCCAAAGAAACTTCTTTAACTATTTCGCTGTCCAGTCCCTGAGGCCTTCCCTAGACCACAGGAGAAGCCCAACCCTGAGGACTGAGGACAACTATTGAGCTGAGGTCCCAGCCACATTTCTGACACATACACCCATACACAAAGCAAAACACCTAGAAAGGGCCTGGTCTTCTGTGTCAGGAAGACTTGGTACTCCTATGTTCTCTGTTTGGCAGATGTCTGAGCTCAGGCAATTACATAACCTCACGAGCCTCAGTGTCCTGCCTATAAAATGGGTACAATAAAAAGGCTACCAAGGAATACATTAGCTAATAAAGGTCCTAGATCAGCAGCTGGCTCACTGTAGGTATTCAAAAAACAATGGTTTCCTTTCCTTTCTGTGCCAGCTTGGTGTCTGGAAAACCCAGACTTACCCCACAGCAGGCCTGAGAGGACAGCCAAAACCCAAAGCCTAAGATGAGAAATGATTCTACCTCAGCAACTCCAAGAAACCATTCCCAGCTAACTTCATCTGATGCTCTCTGCCTCTCTCTGAACATCTTGTTTAGAGTGACCAACCCTCCTGGTTTGCCAGGGACTGATGGATTTTCAGAGAGCAAGGGACCTTCAGTGCTAAAGCTGGGGATGTTCTGGGCCAACCTGGATGAGCTGATCGCCCCCTCCTTACCTTTCCCCAAAGTCCAGCCCTGGGGCTTCACTGGGCTCAGGAATCTGCATTACAACACTCCCCAGGTGATTCTTGTCAACACCAGTCACTACCTCAACACTCTGCTTCTGGTGACAACAGTACTCATCAACTAGACAGGAAGCCACCTAAGGCATGACACACGCAATGACGGACCTTGGAAAGACTCCCACAAACTTTCAAAAAACCGGGGTCTGGACCTGGATCTGCAAAGCAAACCAGCAGCAATGGGACTGTATTGTCTACTCCGCTTCACAGTCTGCACCCATGTGTTGCTCCTCTATTACCCTTCCATTTATTTATTAATGATTTGTTGAGCATCAGTTGGCCTGGCCCCTGAATTTACATCCTAATGATGGGGAATAAGCGATTACCATTTATATAAGCACAATAATTTTAAATAGTAGTTGTAAATACTGTATATAGTAGTAAATATATAGTAGTAAATAGTACAGCACGTTCAAAGGCATCTCTGAGGAGTTGATATTTGAGCCTTGAAGGTTAAGGAGCTAGCCACCCTAAGACTTGGATGAAAGTGTTCCAGAAGAAAGAGTCCTGAAGCAGAAACAAGAAAAAGACTAGAGTGACTGGGGCACAATAAGCAGAGACAGAGGGACAGGAGCTGAGGAGGTGGGCAGGAGCCGGTCCAGGCATGCAGGGCCTTCTGGACCACTGCAGGCCTTTGCATTTTATTCTGCATGGAATGGAAAGTTGTTAATGGTTTTCAGCAAGGAAATGACAGAATCTGATTGATGTTATTAAAAGTTCACTTGGGCTTCTGTGTAGACAAAGGACCAGAAAGAACCAAGAAGTGGGAAGTAAGGAGTCAGCTAAGAGGCTACTGCAATAGTCCAAGTAGGAGATGACAGGAAGTGCAAATGGACAGAAGTTCCAGAGGGAGACACAGGACTTGCTGGTGGATTAGAGATGGGGAAGCAAAGGGGTACAAGGAAGGCTGCCTCCTCAGTGTGTCACTTAGAACCCAGGTGAATGGATGACAAGGGCATTTCGTGGGTTGGGAAAGACTAGGGGAGGAGCAGGCTTGGGAGGGAAAAGCTCAAGTGTTATGTTTTTATTTTATTTTTAAATTTATTGATTTATTTTGAGAGAGAGAGTGAGCAGGGAAGGGGCAGAGAGAGATGCAGGGAGAGAATCTGAAGCAGGCTCTGTGCTGTCACCATACAGCCCGATGTAGGGCTCAATCCCACGACCATGAGATCACGACCTGAGTCGAAACCAAGACTCAGATTCTTAACCGACTAAGCCACCCATGCGCCCCTCAAGTGCTGTGCTTGGGTCATCCAAGTGAAGATGGCAGGCATGCTGATAGAGAGGGCTGGGCTTTGTACACAGAACCCTCTATTAACTTTACCCCCAGGCCAGCTTAATAGTGTGAAAGATTGCAGTAATTTTTAGTTTAGCTGTAAGTAGATGCTGCCTTTTCTTTCTGAAAGGAATTCTCATTAAGAAATTTGAAAAATTGGTGGTGCCTGGTGGCTCAGTCGGTTAAGCATCAGACTCTTGGTTTCAGCTCAGGTCATGATCTCATGGTAAGTGAGTTCGAGCCCCACATCTGGGTCCTCACTGACAGTGAAGAACCTGCTTGGGATTCTCTCTCTTTCCCTGTCTCTCTGCCCCTCCCTTGCTGTGTGCACTAGCTCATGCTCTTTCACTCTCTCTTTCTCAAAAAAAAAAAAAAAAAAAGGAAGAGAGAAATTTGAAAAATTGGTCATCAGTGTAAAATGATGTTTTATACAATAACAATCGTGTCAGTCAAGACCCCTTTTGGGGGGCACTTGGGTGACTTAGTCAGTTAAGCATCTGACTTCAGCTCAGGTCATGATTGCATGGTTGGTGAGTTCAAGCCCTGAGTCTGGCTCTGTGCTGACAGCTCAGAGCCTGGACCCTGCTTCAGATTCTGGGCCTCCCTGTCTCTCTGCCCCTCCCCTGCTCGTGACTTTGTCACTGTCTCTCTCAAAAATAAACATTTTTTAAAAAGTCCCCTTTTGGTTACAAGTGACAGAAACCCAAGTCTGACTGTCTAAAGCAAAAGGGCACTTTTCCAGTGCTAACAATCAAACCACAGGAAGAGAACTGGTAAGGCTAATCTTAAGAATCAGAGATGCAAACACTTTCAGACCTCTTTATCTCTTCTCCTTGTCTCATTAATTGTAGCCTTCTTTCCCGCAGGCCAAATAGCTCGGCCTGGATGCCTGCTAGAAAGACACCTGCTGGGGGCAGCAGGAAGCTCTAGATTCCTATTTCTTATGTTTCTAAACAGAAAGAGCAAAGGACTCTTCCCGCATAGCTCAAGATGGAAACTCTGATGGGGGGGGGGGGCGGCCCTCTGAGTCACGTGCCCATCTCTGAACCAGTCATCGTGCAGTTGGTAGTATGCCTGGTCCAGGCTGGGGGAGGGTGCCCATCATGTGCAGAGGGGCACAGTATGTTGTAAATAGAAGAAAGGGGAAATAGATGCTGGGAACATAGTAACAGAATCTACTGCACAATCTCATTTTCTGAAAACAGAAGTAGGAATTTTAAAGCAAAAAGAGATCTTGGAAGCCTCACTCACACACCGCCCCACCACCAATGCAAGATTCTCTTCTACAACATCCAAGCTCCTGCTCCATCACCTGTGAATCTGGGAAATGTACTCCTTCACCAGTCAACCCATCCCATTTCTCAACGGTGTCGATTGTTTTAAAAATAAATGTCCTTTCTTATCATCACCCATGGGCTGTGGTTCTAAGTTCATGTTCTTTCCTCTAGGTCAACAGTGAATATGTCGACTCCTCTCACAGATATTTGAAAGCAACACATACATCCCTTTCCAGCCCACTTTTCTCCAGGATCCAGATTCCTTGGAGTTTCAACTGTGGTCATCATGAATGGCTTAATCTTATGGGAGTAGGAGGGGCATCTAGTCCCCCAGATCATTAACATTAGCGATTGTTGAATCAAGGACTTGGTGGGGAAAGACTGGAGGCCAACGGAAGGAGGAAAGCTCCACAGCCCACCTGGTTTTCCACACCGCGTGGACACCACCCCAGCTACCTACCTATGCTCCCAGGGGCCGGCCGGCCAGCCAGCAGGGAGCATAAAAACACTTAAAGAGAATCCAGTTTTACCATTTAAGTTAAGAAGGAGAAGAAAATCGATGAGATAAAAATAAATTCAGAAGAAAAAGTTAAAAGAAAGCTAAGAGGAAATAAAAGACAAAGTACAGAGGGAAAGGTGTCATCAAAGTTGTTTGTCTGTTTTAGAGAGAGAGCGAGCTCCAGTGAGGGACAGAGGCAGGGGGGTGGGAGAGAGAGAGAAAGAGACACAGAGAGAGAGAGAGAGAGAGAGAGAGAGAGAGAATCTTAAGCAGCTCGGTGCTCAGCTCAGAGCCCAGCGCAGGTTTGATCCCACGACCCTGGGATCTTGATCTGAGCTGAAATCAAGAGTCGGATGCTCAACTGACTGAGCCACCCAGGCGCCCCTGTCATTAAACTTTTAAAGAAAAAGCACATCCTCATTCACGAGGGGCGGGCGTGTGTAAAGGAATGAAATGGTTACAACAGAACAAAACTGTTTTAAAAATAAGAATAATTAGGGACTATTCAGATTATACAATAACAACCAATTAAATAAAATAAAAAGTTTTTCAACAACTTCAAATGTTATAAGGCTAAAAGGTGAAGCTGAAGGGGACACAGGACAGACTCGAGGGCCAGAAGCACCAGGCAGGGCTGAGTGGGGGGAGTCTCTTGGGCTTCTGCTAAGTCTGGGATTGTCTCCAGGCCACCCCTGAAAGCTGAGATGCTTTCCATCGTGCCAGCCATGCCTCATGTCAGAGCCTCTAGGAAGTGTTGGGGACAGGCATTCGGGGGGGGGGGGGCCCTGGAACTGGAGAATGAGTGAATGCCCCACCAGCATCCGTCAACCCCCACCTTTCAGCCACTGCACTGGTGAGGTGGATTCTAGAGGCTTCACACTCATGGATGATCACATTAGAAACCCTCTTTAAAGGCATTTTCACACATCTGCAAAATTTTCCATGTATATAAAATAGATATGTAATATATATCTTATATATAACATCATATTATGGAACATTATAAATTATATGTAACATACCTTATATATAATATAAATTATTATTTACCAATTATCTATATTTTATAGATAGAAATCTACCCCTTGGACCAGTACTCCCACATCTAGAACCTATCTCAAAGATACACTGGCCAAAAATTCAAAGCAATGTGAATACATCTCTTCATTGCATCAGAATCTATGAAACCAGAAGACTGAAAACCACCCGAGTGTTCATCAGTAGAGGCCTGCTGAAGAAACGGTGGCCCACCCACATGAACAGAGCACCACACTGCTGTACTAAGAAAGGAGGAAGAGTTCTGTCGGCAACGCTAAAATGATCTGCAGAATATACTGTTAGTGATATCAGATGAATAGGATAGCTTTTGGGTTTTTCTTTTTAATTTTTTAATTTTTTTAATTTTTTTTTAATGTTTATTTATTCTTGAGAGAGACAGAGACAGAAACAGAGACAGAGCACAAGCCGGGGGTGGAGGGAGGGGCAGAGAGAGAGAGGAAGACAGAATCTGAGGCAGGCTCCAGGCTCCGAGCTGTCAGCACAGAGTATGATGGGGGCTCGAACTCACGAACTCTGAGATTATAACCTGAGCCACCCAGGTGCCCCCCACCCTGCCCCCTTTTTTTTTTTTTGAGAGAGAGAGAGAGCATGCAAGAGCAGGGGAGGAGTAGACAGAGGAAGAGAGAATCCCGAGCAGGCTCCATGCCTAGCGCAGAGCCTGACTTGGGGCTCAAGGCGGGGCTCCATCTCACCATGAGATCATGACATGGGATTGTGACCTGAGCCAAAATCAAGAGTCAGATGTTCAACAGACTGAGCTACTCAGGTGTCCCTGGGATAGCTTTAGAATAAGGTGAGAAAGTGGGACCCAAACATAAATGTGTATTTGCCTGTATTTTTTAAAACAAACAATAAAAGGGTAAAACAGAAAAGTAATTTTATTTGTATTTTTTTCAAACCAGTAACTTTTAAATTACTACCTATAGAGAGAAGGAGGAAACAGGATTAAGGAACAAGGATATAAGCTAGACTTCTCTGAATAAACGTTGTTTTATAGTTTTAACTTTGTAAGCATGTAAATATTTTAGATAAATAAGTGAAAAAAGAAGAAAAAAGGAATCCTTAAAAACGTCAAACAAACTGAATCAAATGGCCCTCACTTTTTATCAAGTTGGTAA
Source organism: Cryptoprocta ferox (assembly GCA_028646485.1). NCBI lineage: Eukaryota > Metazoa > Chordata > Mammalia > Carnivora > Eupleridae > Cryptoprocta > Cryptoprocta ferox. Next base: position 181,559 of record JAQQST010000214.1, read on the forward strand.
CATAGCCACAATAGAAACAACTACTTTAACTGTAAAACATAATACATTGGATACTGCATTTTGAATATAAATTAAGGACAAAAGAAATCTTAAACTGCAATCAATAATCTTATTGTGAGAAATAATATCGATAATATTATTTTGAGACTATTGTGTGTATGTATAGCAGGATAAAGCAAATAAGTAAATTAAGTAATTATGTAAGAGTTGTAAAGAACTAATATTTTCAGAACAAGAGAAAAGACATCCAAATATAAAATTTAACAGCATAAATTCTGTAATTTTACATTTGAAATGGAAATATCACTGTAAACTCAGATTGTATTTTTCTTTTTTTAATTCTTTTTTTATGTTTTTTTTTAAACATGTATTTATTTTTGAAAGACAGAGAGACAGAGCATGAGCAGAGGAGGGCAGAGAGAGAGGGAGACACAGAATCCAAAGCAGACTCCAGGGTCCAAGCTGTCAGCCCAGAGCCCGAAGCGGGGCTCCAACTCACCAACCGTGAGATCATGACTTGAGCCAAAGTCGGCCGCTTAACCGACTGAGCCACCCAGGCGCCCCTAATGTTTATTTATTTTTGAGAGAGAGAGAGAGAGAGAGAGAGCTGGAAGGGGCAGAGAGAGGGGGAGACAAAGAATCCCAAGAAGGCTCCCTGTTGTCAGTGCAGAGCCAGATGCAGGGCTCCATCTCACCAACCATGAGATCATGACCTGAGCCAAGATCAGAAGTCGGACGCTTCACTGACTGAGCCACCCAGGCTGCACCTGTATTTTTCTCTTTTTAAAAAGTATGCATTTCCTAGTTCTGTCCACTGAAAAGGCCTTGAAAATATGACAACCATAGAGTAGCAATAATCAACTCTTGCACACAGATTGTGGTCTCCTAAACAACATTTCCCAACAAAAAGAAGCCGACTCCTAGGAGAAATGGCCAATTCCAGGATTGGAGAAAGAACAGTACAAAATGTGTTTTGGAATATCTTGTCAGGCCGGGAACAAGAAGACTATCAAAGATCTAAGATTATGTCAAAAAAAAAAAAATCCTCAGGAGCCAACTGGATGGCACTTTCTCTGGCCAAACATGAGACAGATCAAGCATCAACAGCGATAGCAGGGCCAATGAATCATGAGAACATAATGGTCCTAAACTAAACTGATGTAGCCAATAAGAGAGTCACAAACTACCTGAAGCAGGAAAAAAAAAGGTAGAACTAAAAGGAGAAACAGAAAAATCTAGGATTGTAGTTGCTTATTTTCATACCCTTCTCTCAAAGATAGAACAAGTAGACAGAAAACCAAAGATGTAGAACAACACTAGAAACCAACTTGGTATCATTGACATTGACAAAACGCTCTTCCCAACAACAGCATGACACACATTTTCTTCCTGTACATCGGAATCGAATGAAAAGCAGGAAAACAACAGAGAAAATCAATGAAACTTAAAACTGGATATTTGAAAAAGATAAAGTGAAAAACGTCTCATCAGACTGATCAGGAAAAAAAAAGAAAGAAAAAGAAAAAGAAAAAGACACAAATTACCAGTATCAGAAATTTGCAGGCACATCACTATAAATCCTAAAGACAAGAAGGGAATATTACGAATAACTTTATGCCAATAAATTCAACAAATTTAATGAAATAGACAAATTTCTTAAAAAACACAAAATACCAAAGCTCACGCAACAATAGGTAACCTGAATGGTCCCATATCTATTAAATAAATTAAATGTATAGGTTTAAAAAATAAAACCTTCCCACAAAGAAAATCGCAGACCCACGCAGTGCTTCACTAGTGAATTCTGCCAAATATTTAACAAAGAAATAATACAAGACTTACACCCTGAAAGCTACAAAGCATTGCTGAAAGAAATCAAAGAGATGTACCTTATTTATGGAATCCGAAGACTCAATATTATTAATTAGGCAATTCTCCTAAATCGATCAATAAATTCAATGGAATTCTTATAGAAGTCCCAGGATGTTTCATAGAAAATGGTAAGCTGATCCTAAAGTTTATATGGAAAGGTAAAGGACCTAGAATGGACTAAACAGTTTTGAAAAAGAACAAAATTGTTTTATCTGGTTTCCAAACCTATAGTAATCAATACAGTGTGGCGTTGGCATAAAACCACCTGACATTTAGGTCAATAGACTAGACTGATAGTCCAGCAAAAGACCAACACATTTTTATGGTCAATTCATTTTTGACAAGGTGTCAAAGCAATTCAATCAGGAAAGGCTATGCTTTTCAATAAATGGTGCTAGAATTGAATATCCATACACAAAAAATTAGACCTCTACTTACATCACACACAAAAGTTCACTTCTAAATGTAAGAGCTGAAACATAGAATATAATCTTGGTGACCTCGAGTTAGGCAAAGATTTCTTAGATATGACACCAAAAATACCATCCATAATTTAAAAAAATATGATAGTTTGAATTTCATCAAAATTTTAAAAGTTTTCTCTTGAAGAGACTCTGTTAAGAAAATGAAAACACAGGACATGTGGCTGGCTCTGTTGGTAGAGCATGTGACTCTTGATCTTAGGGTGATGAGTTCAAACCCCATTTTGAGCAAGTTCATAAAAAAAAAGAAGAAGAAGAAGAAAACCCCAAACCACAAGCTGGGAGAAATTATTTTCCAACAAAGTAATTATATCTGCAATATATAAAAACTCTTACAACTCAATAATGAAAACACACACACACACACACACACACACACACACACACACACACACGGCAAAAGATTTGAATGGACAATTGACCAGAGAAGATACATGAATGCCTAATCAGCACTCAAATGCTACTCAACATCATTACTATAGTTTGTTGTATGTAAATTATCACTCAAAAAAAAAAAACCCTGTAAAATAAAAAACTAATTGGTCACCTTCGGGAGTTGCTAGGGCATCAACTCATTATTCTTAAAGATTAGTAGAAAAATGAAAAGAATCAAACAATATTATCCAGGCTTTTCTAAAGTGAATTGTGCTTGAGGAAAACTAAATAGTTAATAAAAAAGGGGGGGTATTTTTTAGAATCACAGTCATAAATACAGAAGGAATAATAGAATTAGAACATCACTGTTGTGTAATCCTTAAAAAAATAGTAAGTCTAGACAAAGAGCATCCATGGCTGCTGAAACCATTAGGTTAGAGGCTGATGCAGAATTTAATAATGGATGGATTAGGTTGACTATATCTGAAGTCATCGATAAAATTAACATCATGAAATGTGGAACATTATGTACTTTCTCTTGTGATGCAATAGTACATAGTACCACCTATAATATATTTTTGCAAAAAAAATTGAATCTGAATATTCTCGAGCTTCTAGAGCTAATTATCAGGAGGGATTAAAGAACTTGTTGAAGGATGCCTTGAGGGTGCAGTGAGCCAAAATCTGTGGCAAATTCTACAGATCAACAAATAAATATCATAAAAGGGAGTAGGGAGAGACGGAACTGGTTTAAATTAAGAGAAATTTAAGAGATATGTTAGTCAAATGCAATGTGTGCACTTTGTTTGGATCTTGATTTAAGCAAACCAATTGAAAAATTACCAGAGATAAGTGGAAATTTGAACAGCGACTATGTATTAGGTGATGCAGGAGATTTATTATTATTAATCTTACAAGGTGTAATAATGATACTGTAGTTATGCTTTTTTTAAAGAGTGGTTAGCTGTTGGGTATAGATACTGAAGTGTTCACAAGTTAAATGAAACCATATCTGGGATTTCCTTTAAAATAGTCCAGTGACCACGGTACATGGGTAGAGGAGAATGTTGTGGAAATGTATAGAGGAAACAGTGCTGACAAACTTTAGAAGTAATATGGATGGAAACATGGGGTGGGAGGGCAAATATCTCCCCTACTTTATTATCTTTCATAATAAAGAACTGGGGTTGTGTTCCATTGAATTTTAAATAGGCTGTCTCCATACAGAGCCCAGCCCTGGGGCCAGTTCTGACCTACTGAGAGTTCAGCAGGCAGATTCCCTCCGTGATCCACACAGAGACCACAGGGTCAGTGTCTGCAGGGTGCACAGGAGAGAAAGGAGCCAGGGGTTAAGAAAACAGTAACACAAGCAGGTGAAAGCAGTGGCAGCTGGTACCCACCTGTGTGCTGAGGATTCATGGAGAGTGGGGGGACCCGGGAGAACAGAAGACCACATGCGCAATCCAAAGGGGGCAGCTAATGTTGCCATGTGGGAACAGGCGTCCCAGATGGCCAACTTTTCTGACTTTTCATTAGAAAGTTGAAATCTAGGGGCGCCTGGGTGGCTCAGTCGGTAGAGCGTCCGGCTTTGGCTCAGGTCATGATCCAGTGATAATGGGTTCGAGCCCCACATCAGGCTCTGTGCTGACAGCTAGCTCAGAGCCTGAAGCCTGTCTTCAGATTCTGTGTCTCCCTCTCTCTGACCCTCCCTTGCTTATGCTATCTCTCTCTCTCTCTCTCAAAAGTAAATAAACATTTTTAAAAATTTTAAAAAAAGAAAGTTGAAATCTGGACATTTCAGTAAAATCTCCCAACACGTAGGCAAACGATTAAAAATTGTTTAAATGCTTGGCCACTCAGTGGTAAAAAGCCAAACAAAACCTGTCGGGAGGCTAGATTTGTTCCACGGACTGCTGTTTTGTGATCTCTGACACCACACCATGTAATGCATTATACAGTGCTGGGATGCATTAATAATTGTTGATATCTTTAGCAGTTGGGTCACATGCTGGGACAACTGGGGTCGCATACATCTGAAATCCCCAGACCCTTTACATGCAAACAGCTGTCAAGCCAGACATCCCCCCACACTGAACACTGAACTGAACATAGGCGTACAATTATCTCTGTCAAATTGCATCTTGTCATTTGTCAGAAACATTTGTCTCTGGATTGTCTTTACTTGTCCTCCAAATTCTATGGAATTTGTACTCCCTTCCAGCTTTGATTCGTGCACAATAAGCCTGTCTTCATCCAAAGTAACTAGAAAGCTAATGTCAGCCCAGGGTGTGTCATGCTCCTCTCCTGGTAGAGATCACCTGTAACTTCACCCTACCTTCCAAGTTCATCCAACTCGTACTTACACATCTTCCTCCTTAAAGCCACTCTACATCATACACAGGCCTAATCCACCAATCTTGTGGTGTTAATAATGCCTCCTCCTCCCATCTGTATGGCACTGTATGGTTTTGAAAGCATTTTCGCAAAATATCCTGACTTGATCTTTGTCACCTATCACAGGCTTTAAAAATCCAATCAATGTCACATTAAGATGTTAGATTACACATCTGCCAGTCTATTTGTCTGTTTATAACCCACTACTAATTTCCTAGCAGGGGATTTCTAGACTAAAGAAAGAAAGGGCAACTAATTTCACTTCCTTCCTTCCCACCTCACCGTTTAACCAGAAAAAGAGCTCCCCAAAGCACCGCCATTCCCACAATAACTAACAGGGACAGAAACAATATTTAAGAGAAAGGTCTAACCTTGAGAGTTGACAGAAAGTAGAATGGGTTGCCTTGTGAAGAAAAGACATTTTGATGCCAGAAGTTTTCAACTAGAAGCTGGGGTTCTGTAGAAGGGACTCCGACATGGATGGGAAGTTGGGCAGAATGCTCTTACCTTCTTTTCTTTCTGTCCATGTAGGGAACCTGTTCTGTGCTCAGCTCTCAGAAGTATCCAACCAGTTCTTGCAGTGAGTTACCTGTGACAGTCAGAAACACACTTGGCAAGACAGATCCTTTTTATGCTTTGTGTATTTTTATAATCGATTCCTTTTAAAAAAAGAGTTTTCAGCATTTTAAAAATGCCAACCTTTTCACCGTTGTTCAAAAACAAATAGAATCCATACAATGGAATATTATTCAGCTATAAAAAAAATTAAGTAGTGATACAGGGTAGGACATGGATGAATCTTGAAAACATTAGGCTAACTGAAAGAAGCCAGTCACAAAAGACCACATGTTCTATGATTCCATTCATACGAAGATCTGCTATAGGAAAATGTATACAGATAAAAAGTCGATTAGTGGTTGCTTAGGGCTGGAGTGGGGAGCCAATGGTGATAGGTAAAGGATATGGGGTATCTTACTGAGGTGCTGAAAATGTTCTAAAATTGACTGTAGTGATGTTTGCAGAACACCGTAAATATACTAAAATCCATTGAACTGTACACTTTAAAATGGTATGTGAATTATTTCTTAAAACTGGTTTTTTTTAACTTAAGCAAACTTTTCTGCTTATTATTGTTAATGGACAGATATTGTCTCCAGGCCTGGGCTAGATTTCTTCCCATCTGCTGGGGCTGAACCTGTAAGCAGAAGGCTCTAGCTGAAGGGCCTGGCCTCAGGTTAGATGAGGAGGCCAGACTTTCTCGCATTTCAGTGGGCATGAGGCTCTCCATCCTCAATCTGGGGCTGGGGTTAGTAGCAGAGGAGATGAACAAGAACTCCACCCTCCATGTACTTTCTCTGAGCCTTCTAGGTCTTGCCTCTCAACGCTCCAGGTAGTATTTCTATCCCAGGATTTAACTACTCTCCTGTCCATAAAAACAGCAGAAACCACTCTTTCTCTCGGGAGAACGCGTTTGGGACGACTCTCACCCCAACTAAACTTGTTCTCTGCTCTGCCCACACCTCCTGGGGATGTGGGGCCCCTACCAGCCCATTGGCACGCTTCAGAGGAGTGCTGGCTGCAACAACAACAACAACAACAACAACAACAAAAACCCACACCAGATTTCCTGCCCCCCCTACCCATCTCGGGAGGGCTTCTGAACCTGGCATTTGTGACATGCATGAAAGGACATCCACCACTCGGACACCTTTTGAAGACGTCTGCTCTCCGGTCTGCCGGCAAATTGCACCACGCAGACTGACACCGGGAAGAGGAGGCACAGAATGGGGAGAGGGGAACGCCCAGTGCACACATCCCAAACTCTGCACGTCCGCTCAGTGAGGCCTGTGTGCCTGGGGAGCGAAGAAGGGCCGGCAGTCTCCGAGTGTCTGCAGTTAGGAGAGAAGGGATGGGGTGCTCCACTTTCGCCCTTCTCTTAGCCCCTAGCCCCAACTCCCGGGAGTGGTCGCCCTGCTCACGACCCGCGACCGAAGGCGCGCGGAGCCACGCCCCACCCTGCCCTGGGCGAGGGGCAGCGGACTGAAAGCCGGACCTTTTCCCGGCGCCAGGAGCTCGCGCACGCCCCGTAGATTTTTGACCCGTATGTCCACGCGAGGCCCCACCACCCGTGCGGCGCCCCTGGATCTCCGGTTCACACCGCCGCTAGCCGCTACTGTGGCCGGGGACTGGATGCCGTTAAAGAAAAGGCCTAGGAAGAGAGGTAGGAGGAAGCAGTTTGCAATCGCCCGGGCTCGAGCGGCTGGATGGTTCGTGGGGGCAACAAGTAGCTTGCACAGCGAGCGGATAAGAAGCGCCAGGGCGAGCTGCTTCTTGCCTGCGGCCGCGCACGCAGGCAGAGCCGGGAACTGAGAACGCTAAAGAGAGACAAACTTGTTCCTTTCGGCAAGGAGATAAAAGGGGGCTGAGGGTGTCCAAAAGGGTCGTGCTCCAGGTGAGGCTCGAACTCACAACCTCGGCATTGCTCTGCATGTACTGCTGTATAAGTACCGCGCGCTAACCGATTGCGCCACTGGAGCTCCGCTTAGCCGGCCTCGCGATGGCTCTATCAGGGTTCACCCGGGCCCGGTGCGGGCTTCGACGGAGCATGCGCACTGGCGGCTTGGCTGGAGAGGGTCGGGGCCCCGAGCAGCCTGCCCCTAAGGGACCCACGGCCCTAGGCGATGTAAGTGTGGGACTCCTTCGAGGGTCGCCCTCCGGGATGGAGGGCCAGTCGGCTGGACAGTGACGAGCAGGCCACTGGGCCGTTGAAATGAGTGCAGCCTGCCTCGCTGGGCAGCGCGGGAGGAGGAGCCCCGGCGCTGCGCTTGGCGTCTCCGGGAGTTTCGTCTCCGTGAGCAGGCCCCGCGAGGAACGGGGCTGGCGGCCGGCGGGTGGACCTCGGTGCGGTGGTGACGCGGGCCGAGGGGTGGAGCGGAGCCGGGCGGCCTCGGTTCGTCGGCCGCACTTTCCCGGTGGCCGCCCCCCGCCCCTTGTGACCAGTAAGCTGGAGGCGGTGGCCCGGACTCACCGCGCCGCCCTGGAAGTAAGCGGGAGCCGTCCGGTGGCGCAGTCAGGCGTCGCCGGGGTCGGGGGTGGGCCGAAGGCGGCCTCCGCCGGCGGGGACTCCAGGACCCGTGAGAGCGGGGGCTTCAGAATCGGAGCGTGGTCTGCCCGGAAGGTTTTCCGCGTCCCCTTGTCCGTCCTGAGCGCCGGCACAAGGCGTGTCCCCGAAATTGTCTGAAGCCACGGGCATTCCGGGCACACGATAGCCCGGGCCTTCGAGAGGGTCCAGGCTAAGCAGCACTTGTTTTGTTGGGCCATAACACGTTTGTTTAATTTTAAAACTAGTTCCTAATATTTAAAATCAAGAGGCCTCACGCAAATACCTGCATATCCAGTTCTTTTTTTAAAACCAAACAGTGTAACACTGTACCCAGGAGCCAAATTATAACTAAGCACTTCTGTGTTCATGGACCCCTTCCTCCATTAAAAAAAATTTTTTTTAATTATATTTCACTACTGCAAAATAAAGACAAATATAATCCAGACTGGATTTATTGTTACATCATGATTAATTTATTTTTCTTCTGATTTCTAAAGAATTTTCAACGTAAACATTTTTGCGGGCTCTAGGCACTGTGCCTATTGAACCTAATTGTTCAACCTGCATCCTGCTGGGGGGTTAGCTGCAGCCACCTCCACAAAATACCACCCACCCCCTCTGTCTTCTTCCACTGTTGCCTCTCTAGATTGTCTCCTGGGTCTCTGTTGGCATGTTGGTCACCCTGTTTGACCAGAACCAGAAGTTCAAACAACAGAACACTGTAATAGGTGGGGGGATTGGGTGTAAACAAGTGATGGGAGGCAGAATAGAGATCAGATATGTAGGCACTTTAATGGTGACTTGCCTACAATCATGGGTTGTGGTAGGGTGAAGGTGTCAAGGAGTAGGATTGTAAAAAGGCCTGAAATTCAAGCACAATTTATTAGATTGATCAGGCACACAATGAGGAGTCAGTAACAGGTTCTGTGTAAGGCAGAGGCCTCCTGAAGGTGATGTTTTTAGGAAGCTCAATACCACAAGCTTACCCAGAGAAAGAGGTGAGACTCTCCAGATGGTTTTTAACTGTAAGACACACATCCAGAGCAAGAGCTCAGAAAGGGAGATGGTCAACACCCCTGCAACATCCCATCAGACACTAGGCAGGTAGTAGGATGCAGAGATGTTTACAACATGCAAGGATTAGGGGTTCTTGGAGCCTGGCCAAGTCCAGGGTACCTCGAGGCAGTGGAGAGTGAGACTTTGAAATAAATAAGTTGGAACAGGCTGTTAAGGTAATTGCATGGTTTCCCTGAGGTGGGAATAACTTTTTAAATTTTAAAATTCTATTTTTCTAAATTTATTTATTTAAGTAATGTTTACAGCCAACACAGGGCTCAAACTCACTGCCTGGAGATCAAGGGTTGCATGCTCCACCCACTGAGCCAGCGGGCACCCCTAGATTTTTAATTTTTAAATTGAAAGGGATGGGGCACCTGGGTTGGCTCAGTCAGTTAAGCGTCCAACTTTGGCTCAGGTCATGATCTCACAGTTCATGAATTCAAGCCCCACATTGGGCTCTGTCCTAACAGCTCAGAGCCTGGAGTCTTTCTCTGACCCTGCCCTGCTCCTGCTCTGTCTCTCAAAAATAAATTAACATTTTATAAAAATTAAAAATAAGTAAAGTGAAAGAGGTTAATTTCCTAATAAACAAGAAAGTTGTGGACCCATACATAGTGCCTTCTCAAATCCAGAACCCACGTACTGTGAGATCATGACCTGAGCCGAAGCCGGACGCTTAACCGACTGAGCCGCCCAAGTCTTTTCACCATGTGTGTACTTGCCAACACCTTGAGATTATTTAATCATTTAATAATTTTTGTGATGTGGAATAAGTTATTTTAAAATAAAATTTATTTTAGACATATGTGTAACTTTAAAATATAAACATTTTATATTAAATATATAATATATAACTATATAATATATAATTATATAATATAATATATATTATATTAAATATATAATATATCAATATAACTTTAAAATATAAAGACTAGTCAACCTATTTCCCTTTACTACCTAATTATATAAATTATGTCAATATTAGTTTCAGGTGTACAATATAGTGATTCAACACTTCCATACATCACCCTGTGCTCATCACAAGTGCACTCCTTAATCCCCATCACCTGTTTTAACCCCTCTGGTAACCATCAGTATGTTCTCTGTAGTTAGAGTCTGCTTTGTGATTGGCCTCTCTCTTTCCCTTTGCTTGTTTGTTTCTTAAGTTCCACATATGAGTGAAATTATATGGTATTTGTCTTTCTCTAACGTATTTCCCTTAGCATAATACTCTTTAACTCCATGTTGTTGCAAATGGCAAGATTTCATTCTTTTTCATGCTTGAGTAATATTCCTCTCTGTGTGTGTGTGTGTGTGTGTGTGTGTGTGTGCGCGCGCGCGTGCGCCACATCTTCTTTATCCATTCATCAGTCAATGGACACTTGGGCTGTTTCCATAATTTGGCTATTGTAGATAATGTTGCTATAAACATTGGAGTGCATGTATCCCTTCTGGATTGGTATTTTTGTATTCTTTGGGTAAATACCTAGGAGTGTAATTGCTGGATCATAAGGTAGTTCTATTTTTAACTTTTTGAGGAACCTTTATACTGTTTTCCAGAGTGGCTGCACCAGTTTGCATTCTTACCAACAATGCTGTTAACAAATAACTTTCAAAAGAACATTTATCAGGGTGCCTGGATGGCTCAGTCCATTGAGCATCCAACTCTTGATTTCAGCTCAGGTCATGATCCCAGATTTGTGGGATCAAGCCCACATTGGGATCTGTGTGGAGCATGGAGCTTGCTTAAGATTCTCTTTATCTCTCCCTCTCCCATGCTCTCTCCCTCTAAAATAAACTTAAAAGAAGAAATAAATAAAGACCATTTATCATATTTGGCATTGGGACAAATGTATATTACAATGTATGAAACTTAATAACTCATTGTAGCATCAAAAATAGACAAAAACTGCTTTTCTAAATGAATGTTTGGAATTTATGCTTTTTGCACTTGAAAAAACCTGGTTTATTTTTATTACTTTCTTGTTTTTATGTCTAAACGATGAGATAAAACAGAAGGGTTCAGCCTGCTATATACAAGGAGCATTCTGAAAATAATATGAAGTGGGTCTGGCTCATGTTTATTCCTAATAATGAAAGGCTGTATTGTATCTAATCGTCCTCTATTTTCTCTTTTTTGAGAAAAAAAAGGGTTTTTAGGGGTTTTTTAATTTATTTTTTATGTTTTATTTATTTTTGAGAGAGAGAGACAGCATGAGCAGGGGAGGGGCAGAGAGAGAGGGAGACAGAATCTGAAACAGGCTCCAGGCTCTGAGCTGTCAGCACAGAGCCCGACACAGGGCTTGAACTCAAAAACTGTGAGATCATGACCTGAGCCGAAGTCGGCTGCTTAACCGACTCAGCCACCCAGGCATCCCTTGGCTTTGGTTTTTGATATCAGGATGAGACAGATAAACATTTTGATCAGCTGAATGCAATTTGCATGTCTAGTGAACAAAGATCATCTTGAGTCATATTGTAGAATTTTCATGTGATGGTCTTCATTTACTTTATTTCAGCCAACTTTTCACATTTTATGTTTTTAGCCAGCATTCCATTATGAGCATATATCAAGCAGTATATGACTACACAACGTCGCCCTAGAGTCACCAAAACCCACATCGGATCCACCAGAGTGGCTGAGTCATAGGCACACACCTGGCGTTCAGATGCTGCTCCAGGTGCTGGTCAACACGCATCGGGACGCTCCCAAAGTGATCCCATTTTCACGGGGCAGGAGGTTGTCTGAAGAATACTTTTTTTTCAGACTAGAAGTTTACAAGGTGCCACTGCCACCTGTAAGTGTGGACCTCAAGTGCGGACCATCTTGAATGCCTTTCCGAATGCCTGGGATCGGGCAGCATCTGAGATCCCCTGCTGTGCTAATTAGTCCACGATCCTCCCCAGCACCACGTGGGGAAATGACCCTTTATTTTCCCTTAGGAGGAGAAAGTCTCAAGGCCCAGACTCCAGAAAGTGAGGCAGACTGAACCGGTTACATTGCAGCCGTGGAGCATGTAATTTGGGGAAACACAGATCCCTTCACTCTGGATTGAAGCTGAAATGAAGACATGGTGAGATCCCATCAGATGAGAAGAAACTCAAAAAGACTGCTAACACCCATTGTTGGTAAGAGTATGGGAAATGGACACTTGTTTTGTTTAGTTTTTAAGACCGTTGGGTAGGATCTATCAAATGCATGTATCCTTTGACCCAGTGCATCTGCTTCTAGGAATCTTCCCTATGGAGACACTCATATATAGGAACAAATATACCGTATTTCAACAACTCTAAGATGCCCACAACTGGAAAATATATGGTTGTTTTATGTACCATTAAGAAAGGAGGGGCTCCTAGGTGGTTCAGTTGGTTGACTGTCTGACTTCGGCTCAGGTCACGATCTCACGGCTGGTGAGGTCCAGCCCCACATCGGGCTCCGAGCTAACAGTGCAGAGCCTGCTTGGGATTCTCTCTCTCTCTCCTCTCTATCTGCCCCTCCCTGGGTCGTGCTTTGTCTCTGTTTCAAAATAAACTTTTAAAAAAAGAAAAAAATGCTGCCATTTTAATGATGATGCTGTAGTTTCATATTACTTAGACTTTTTATTATATACTTATTTAAAGAGCTCTTTTAGACTCAGATGTACTTTTTTTTTTTTATCATATATTACTCTTGAGAACTGCTGCTGCTCTCTGCCCAGCTTTTCTGCCTCTGCTTTCTCCCACTTACAGGCCAGCCAACGCTTAGGGGAGGAAAGCCTCTCAGGGGGTCACACTCACCTCAGTGCACTTCTCTTCTCCCTGAAGTCGTGGCCCCTCAACACCCCGACTGCCTCAGTAGCTCTTCATTGCCTTCAAGCAGATGTGTGTGTGTGCGTGTGTCTGTGTGTGTGTCTGTGTGTTTATTGCACCTCTATCCACTATCAGTGGGAGTAGTTTAATAGAAAACGACACTTCAGGAGGTAGCATGAATTCATCCTCCAAACAGGGACATTTCTGGGAGCAAGAGGGTCACTGCCAATAACAGTGGGTCAGGGGCATCTGGGTGGCTCAGGAGCATCTGACTTCGGCTCAGGTCATGATCTCACAGTTTGTGAGTTCAAGCCCTGCATCCGGCTCTGTGCTGACAGCTCAGAACCTGCTTCAGATTCTGTGTCTCCCTCTTTCTCTGCCCCACCCCCACTCACACTCAGTCTCTCTCTCTCAAAAATAAATTTAATAAACCATTAAAAAACTAATAATACTGGATCAATGAGCATGACGTGTGACCGTCATGGACAGCCAGAACACAACGGCCACCCTAATCCTAGTCCCCTTTGTACTGTTATAAATACATAAATAAGAAATAAGAAAAATTCCCTATTAATTTTTTAAAGTTTGAGAGCATAGATGGGGTGTGTGCCTGTTATTAACTAAGTGCTTCTCTGCCCCAAATACACCTTTCTCTGTCCTGCTCTGCGATCCTGTTAGCCAGTGCCCCTTAGGGCTTGTCAGTGAGTGGATAGTGTTTTTCTTCTGGCTCCTGGAGCACAGCCGGGTGACTTCCCAGTGAGATTTTGCCATCCTCCAGGACACAGTCTCCTGCCGGTCAGCCCTCGCCTGCCATACCTCGGCAAACCTCTCTGCCTCCAATAGGCCACCACCACAAGTCTCACCTTTGGTGGGAGGGAGGGCCCCTTCCATGTTTCTTCCTTCCATGGGTTTTCTACATCATCTCTGGAGGTAGTGGCTTCTCCCTCTATCCCTATTCCTATATTCGTTAAAGCTCTATTTACCCCTCTCCGAGGTTACTCCCTGTCTACTGGTTAACAATTTTTTATACTGAATTTTCTCTGTTCAAATTCCTGGTGTGGTTTCTGGATCCAGGCTGATACAGGATGCATTTGTGATTTCTTTTGCTTGTCATTCGAGAACAAAATATTTCAAAGGATGTGGAGAACACGGTGGTGAGTGAGGAAAAAATAATACACTTCTACAGTGCTTACCACGTGCCAGGCACTGATCTAAGAACTTTACACCTTACTAACTATGGCCATTCCCATACCATTATATTTTCCTTTTACAGATGACGACACTGACACACGGTGAGGTCACCTAAGTAAGTAGGAGAGACCGGATTCAAATACAGATTGTGTGATCTGAGAGTCCATGCCCTTGACACTATACAGAGTAGGGTGCTCAAAGGGCCACTGGAGTAGGAGGCCCATGACAGTGCCTGGCATTTAGAACCGGGTCTCTCAAGGATCACCCTCAAGAAGGCACTAATCAGGAATCACAGAGACCCTGTGTGATGGTGGCTAAGGGTCCTAATTTGACATATGGGAAAGATCAGATAGAACTAGGACTGCTAGAGAGAGGAAAACTGGGACCCCAGTGTGCTGGGGCACCTGGCTGCCCTAAACCCTCCTGCTGAGAAGATGGGTGATTCCCCCATCAGTTCTGTCAACAGTTGAATGCAAACATACTGGACCAGGTACATGATGGCAGTCTCTAAGGAGACTAAGCACAGATGATGATGGTGTCTTCCCTTTGAGAGGAGGAAGGGAGAGTCTTAACAGAGGCGGCCACAGAACTCTAGGGTTGCAGTACCTCTCCTCCCTGCGCTATCCTTAGGTCAAAGTGTTGGGGTCAGTAGGAAAGCTTACCCTGTGAGGCTATAGAAAGACAAGGAAGTGGAGGAAAACAATCTTCACTCCCATCTCTGTTCATCCAGGAACTGACTGCCCTCAAAATTCCTTTACCTGTATACACTGTGAAAAATAACAGCGGGAAACTTCACTAAAATGGAGTCTGGAGGTTTCGGCAGGGGGAGCTCTCACGCACCACCACGTGGCTGTCAATTGCTGACCGACTTCACCGGGCTAGTGGATACCACTCTACTACTCCAGCCAAAGGAAGAGATGCTTTCCTCGTCCCCTGGGCAACAGCTCAGCCAATGAGAAGCCACCATACTTGGAACTCCCAGTTCACCCCGGTGGATTTTTAGTTTCTAATAGCCTTCCCAACTTACCTCTTGTCTCCTTAAGAAAGTGTACCTCTCCTCTCTGCCCCAGACTTGCCTGTGGTTTGGGTGCAGCTTCTTTGTCCCGGATTACAACTCTCTTTAATTCCTGAATAAACTCGTAACATGACTGGCAGTTTTTATTTTTAAGGTTAATATTACTTGGTGATCAGAGGTAGCATCCAGAGAAGACCCCCACTCCCACCCCAGGGCTCCCAGGGCTGGTGAGCAAACAGGTGCAGTATACCCGTGGAGCTGTTGCAGCTCACTGCTTTCTTGCCTCCTCTTGAGGTTGGAGGGTAAATGTTTTCCTGGATTTTGAGCTCCACACTTTGTGTCTGAGCTCTCCAGGCTTTACTGGGGACCTATTTAATGCCTTTTTTTTTTTTTTTTTAATCTCTGAGAGTACAGTTTGGCCTTTGGTTGGATTCCTTTTCAGCATCAGACTGTTCCCGTTGGAATTGTGCCAGTTCGAACTGTGTTGGCCTTTGTTCCTACTCCCCTCTGGGACCGGACTGGTCCAGTTGGAACTGTGCCTGTTGGAACTGCCATAGCCTTGGGTCCGAATCCTGTTTGGAACTGGGCTATTCAGACACTGTGCTAGCTGGCCTCTGTCTCATTCCTTCTGGAACCAAGTTGTTCCTGAGAAACCTCTAAGAAATGGGATCCCAGTCATCAAAATGCTTTGAGGGCCCCACTCTTACCGGGAGTCGGGCCGGTTTTATGTTTAAAAACTGTAGTCCCTCTGCATACACGCTTAACAAATACATGGACTGACAACCAGAAGTGATATAGAAGTTCAATGGCCATTATAGGGAACTTTTGATCTTCCCAAACTTTACCTTCTCAAAGCTGAATTGGACGACCATGGTTCTAAAATTGACAAAACTGAATAGGACTGAATAGGATTCCTATTTTAATTGGTATTTTGACGCTTCCAAATGCTATCAGGAATCTAAATCCCTCTCTCCTGACATTTTGGTATCTTTCATCTGATGGTATCAAATGTTCCCATTTAAATATTACCTAGCATCATGGTTTATGATTTAAAAAAAACTGGTCCTTATGTCTAGTGGCACTTTGAATCTTTCATGCCATGATACTGCAGCAGGATCGAGAAGATTTTATGGAAAATTGGGATAGTCTCCATGACCACAGCTAAATAAAGAACAAACAACCCACCTTGTGGGTTTTGAAAAGTTTAAAAAAATAATAAAATAAAATAAAATTGCCTCCCTCCAAAATACAATTTATAAACCAAAGAAGGCAAACAAATCATTAAAAAGGGAAAGAGGGGCTTCTGAGACCTCTTCTGCCCCTCCCCCATCTTTCTTGTCTACAGACACAGGCAGCCACCTTGTGCTCATCTCCTCCCTCCTAATCAGCTGGGAAAAACTACAGTCCACATTGGGAATGAATCCCTCTCTGTCCTTACTGACACCAGAACTACACTCTGTGCTTACCTCCACTGCTCTAAAGCAGTCCCTGCCTCAGAGCACTAAATAACAGCTCAAATACTGGGGGGTCTCTGATAAACCTCAACAGATTCTCATCTCCGAACCTATTAGGCCCTTTGAGAAATACATACCCTTTTCTCCTTAGTTCCTCAGTGCCTATTCATTTATTGGGCTGAGCTTTCTTAGAAGAAAATTATGCCAGAATTTCTCCCAAAAGGGAAAAATAATTCTAGAATTTGACAGTGGTAACGAAATTAGTGAACAAAAGGAAATGAATGACCTTTTGGCATATTTTCTGATGCACCGTACACTGTAGCTGAGTCTGAGGACAGGAATCATTTGTTCCTTTCGGGTCACCTACCACCCTCTTTATGGGCAAAATCATCAACTGATACTGGCAGAATCCACAGTGCACCTCCCATCAAGATTCAAGTAGGTCCCTCAAAACCTCTCTCTAGAATTAATCAATACCCTATAAATAAGGAAGCCCTTCAGGGCATCAAGTCCATAATAGAGGATTATAAGAATTGGGGCCTCAGTATCCCCTGTACTAGTCCCTGTAACACCACTATTTTACCATAAGAAAACCAATAGCCAAGAATGGATGTTTGCCCATGACCTCCAAGCAATAAGTAACATTGTTACCCTTGGCATCCAGTTCCCCACCCTCATACACTACTGACATCCATTCCCACTGAAAGCAAATTTTTCACTATCATTGTCCTATACAATGCATTTTTGTATCCCTGTTGATAAGGACAACCAATATCTTTTTGCCTTAGTTTGAGGAGAATGGCAATACACCTGGACAGTAATGCCCCAGGGCTACACAGAGAATCCTTCCCATTTCTCACAAAACTTAAAGACTGATTTGGATGATATAACGTTTTTTTCCAGGCTCTAATTTGTTACAATAGGCTGATGACCTGCTTCTCTGCTCCCCTTCTCAAATCTCCTCACCAGAAGACCACATCCACTTGTTAAAACTCTTGGCTTTAAAGGGACATAAAGTGTGCAAAGAAAAATTGCAGTTTGTTCAAACTCAGTTTCGATTATTTAGGGCACCTGATCTCAGAAAAAGGACTAGATTTGGGTCCAGCCCAAGGCTTCCTGAATTTCCCAAAACCTAAAACTGAGCAATTTCTTGGATTGGCTGGCTATTATCACAATTGCATTCCAAATTTCTTTCGTATGGTTCAGCCTCTCCGTGCTTTACTAAAAAATGACATACCTAACCCTATTATTTGGAAATCAGGAGATGACATAGCTTTTGGGACTTTAAAAGTCTAACAAAACTCCCTGCCCTTGGAATTCTAATTACCAACTTCCCTTTTTCCTCTTTGTATGTGAATGCCCTTGGAATGCTCACCCAAAAGCACAGGGACCATCATGGCCTCGTGGGGATTACAGGCAACAACTGGACTGGATATCCTCTATGGCTCCTGGATATCCCCCTTGCCTGAGAGCCATTTCTGCACTGCCCTTTTAGTTAAGGCCACTGCAGAAATAGTCACGAGGTCCCCTTTAGCCATCCTTGTGCCACCAAACTCCAGGGAATAGACTCTTGGATGTTTGTGACACATGTAAGTAAAGCACCAAACTCTGGCTCCACCTGCATACCATCTGGTGACCTGAAAGTAAAAGATCTCTCAGAATTGAAATAGACAACATCTGAACAGACGGCTTTCCCAAGATGTCCGGACCAGGCCTACACACCTTTTCACACTGCTGCTTCTATCTCTGTTGCGGAAAGAAAATGCCCTTTATCTGCATTTCCCAGTGTCTTGCAAAGGGAGGAAACTTCCTTTGATTATGAGCTTTTCATAAACAGCCATATAATGATCCCGTGAGCATTTCTTAAGGGATAGAAGGTTCAGAATTCACATTACTCTTTTATCCGAACTATTAACTGACTCTGGATTCTTACCCCAATTCATGGTTTCTGAATTTTCAACTTTACAGACTATTATTGAATATCACATACGGTTCTAAACAGTTCTTTTGAGGTAACAGTATTTTTTTCCTTTAATCTATCTTTGAAGTTTTGCTATTCCTGCAAAAAGTTTATCAACTGTTCCTTCGTGTTTATACATGTGCTGTATCTTCCCAAATGCACTGTTTTTTCATTCGGTGCACTGCCTCAGTATTTGACTATTTTGCCTCATGGCCACTTAAAGTGGAGATCCAGGAGGTATATCTGATTTCGGGTTTGCCTTCATAGGGGAAACCTTACTTCCCTAAGCCCAGATAAGTGCCAGTAAGCATTTTTTAAAATTTTTATGTTGTTTTTATTTTATATTTGAGACAGACAGACAGAACGCAAGCAGGGGAGGGGCAGAGAGATGAGAGACGGAGAAAGAACCTGAAGCAGGCTCCAGGCTTCAAGCTGTCACCACAGAGCCCAACGCAGGCCTGGAACTCACGAGCAGTGAGATCATGACTTGAGCCGAAGTCAGACTCTTAACCAACTGAGCCACCCAAGAGCCCCACCAATAAATATTTTCAATTAGCTACTTTCAGACCTTGAGTCCTGGTTTAAAACCAATGTACAGTTTGGGATTGTCATGTTGCTTTTAGTTCTGTACTTGTCTAACAATCTTTTGCAGAAAGGAGGTGCCCTTGCAGAAAGGAAGATACAGACTTCCAATGAGAAGTGCCTGAGAGTTTCTCCCTTCTAACCCTCCCTGTTAGTCCAGTGTGGCTTAAGTGGTTTCCAACTGCAATGCATTTTCCCTCAGACGTTAGACATGACAACCAGGAAAGGTTCTTCTTGGCCCTGAGAGAAAAAAAAACACACTAAATATAAAGAACCTGACTATTGATCAATGACGGTTTCAAGGAAAGATCAAAAGGGAGAAATGTGAAAAATAATAACTGGGAAACCTCACTAAAATGGAGCCAGGAGCTTTCGGCAGGGGGACCTCTCATGCATAGTTAATTGTAGACCCAACAGGAAGAGATGAACTTGACCTTACATGGACTTGACCTTGCATGTAGGTACACTCTTCTACTCCAGCCAAAGGGAGAGATGCTTTCCCCATCCCCGGGGCAACAGCTGAGGCAATGAGAAGTCACCGTACTTGGAACACCTGGTTTTTTCCCATGAACTTTTAGTTTATAACAGCCTTCCCAACTTACCCCTTTTCTCATTAAAAGAGTCTACTTCTCCATTGTTCCCCAGACTGCCTGCGAGTTTGTCCCATCTTGTTTGTCCCAGATTGCTATTCTCTTTTATTCCTAAATACAGCTGTCTTTTGCTGTTATTTTTAAGGTTAACAACACATGGTTTGGTCATTCTATTAATGGACAGCTTGGGTTATTTCCTGTTTAAAGCTATCATAAATAAAGCTGCTAAGAGCATTCTTGTACACAGCTTTTTGTTTTCATTTCTTTTGGGTAAATACAGGAATGGAATTGCTGGGTCATACGGTAGGTTTATGTATAGTTTTTATAAAAGCATTTTTTATTGTAAAACTTTTTAAACGTTTATTTATTTTTGAGAGAGAGAGAGAGAGATTGGAGAAGGGGCAGAGAGAGAGGGAGACACAGAATCCGAAGCAGGCTCCAGGCTCTGACCTGTCAGCACAAAGCCCAATGAGGGGCTCGAACTCACTGACTGTGAGATCATGACCTGAGCCAAAATTGGACGCTCAACTGACTGAACCACCCAGGTGCCCCAATTGTAAAACTTCTTTATTGCAAAACATAAAATTTGTCATTTTAGCCATTTTTAAGTGTACATTCAGTGGCATTAAGTATATTTACATTGTTATGCAACCATCACCAATATCCATCTCCAGAACTTTTTCATCGTCCCAAACTAAAAATCTGTGCCAGTTGGGCCACCTGGGTGGCTCAGTAGGTTGAGTGTCTGACTCTTGATTTCAACTCAGGTCATGATTCCAGCTTTGTGGGATTGAGCCCCGTGTCAGACTCTACACTGAGCATGGAACCTGCTTAAGATTTTCTCTCTCCCTCTTCCTTTGCCACTCTCCCTCACTCTCTCTGTCTCTCAAATAAATAAATAAGTATTTATATTTATGCAGGCTTTCTCCTCAGCTGCCTTACCCTGCCCTGCCCTGTCCAGGAGGGTCTCAGCTGAGGTCATAGACTGCTCCATCCCAGGGCCAAGAGCCAACTTTGATCACTTAGAGAGGCAATATATTGGAGGGCCAACCACTTTTATTATTTGATGCCCTGATCTTAGGACCGAACCCTCCCTGGGTTGCAAATCACAACCATAAGCACATCTTTTAACATACAAAATGAAGCATATAAAAATATGCCAGTCGGGAGACAGAAACCATGCCAGTTATTCAACAAAGAATCTGCTACAGAGAACTGTTGGCTAGGCTTTAATTTGTTAACTAAGTAACCGAGAAGCCAAAAAAAAGAATTCTGCAGTATCACAGATACCACAGCAGCTGGAAGAAGCAGCTACCACCCCTAGGGCTAAAATATCCTGTTAGTTTTATTTATTTTGGGAGAGAGAGCATGAGCAGGGGAGGGGCAGAGAGAGAGAATCCCAAGCAGGCTCTGCACTGGTTAGCACAGAGCCCGACATGGGATTGAATTCATGAACCGCGAGATCATGACCTGAACCAAAACCAAGAGTCAGATGCTCAACTGACTGAGCCACCCAGGCGCCCAAGATAAAAATATAAATCTTAAAAAAAAACCTCTGACCTCCGAGAGGACACACCAGCTTCTTGTGTTGGTATCTCTGATGGAGTCACTTTAAAGCTGATTCTGCAAGATCCAGGAACCTGCCAAGCCTTAGAGGATGTGACAGGGGAGCTAAGAGAAAGGCCCAGGATGTGGAGCTGGGGAGCCGCAGGCCAGGCACAGACAGGAAGAATCAGGGAGGAGCCAGTCCCTGCTTCCCCCACCCCTATCTTTGAAGACTTCTCTCTTACCTCCATTGGCTTTTTTTGTGGTTGTTTGGCTATCATTTTGTTTTTCATTTCTTATTTTATTGCACAGTGATGAATGAAGATGGTCTGATTATTATTTCAGGGAGGGGGATGTGTTAATATTTCCTTTGTAGTTGAACCTGTGGTCAACTTTGTGAATGTGTAGTCTTCTCTTAAAATTCAGTTCCAAGGGTGCCTGGGTGGCACAGTTGGTTAAACGTCCTATTCTTCGTCTCAGCTCAGGTCATGATCTAACAGTCCGCAAGTTCAAGCCCTGTGTCCAGCTCTGTGCTGACAGCTCAGAGCCTGGAGCCTGGTTCAGATTCTGGGTCTCTCTCTCTCTCTCTCTCTCTCTCTCTCTCTCTCTTTGCCTCTCCCCTACTCATGCTCTCTCTCAAAACTAAATAAAAACATTAAAATATTTTAAAAATAATAAAGTCTTTGTAAATAAAAATATGGCATCGTTGACATTGAAAACTCAGTAGTTGGGCTGAATGGTAGAATACTTCAACTAAATAGAAAAATAGTAAACTGGAAGATTAGGCAGAAGAATATTCCCAGAATGCAGAACAAAGGGAAATGGGGAAAATCAAAGAAAAGTTCAATGACATGCAGATAAGAATCTAAAAATTCTAACATCCATCAAAAAATTTTTTCAGAAGTTGATAAAAGAATTGATAAGAAACAATTTTTAAAAACAAAAAACAAGAATTTCCCAGATCTGAAGAAAGACACACACTACACAAATACACAAAGAATAATTCCAAAAAAATGCATGAAATATAAGAAGTAATAGCAAGTCAATAAACTAGTTAAATATTAAGACATCTAAGTATTGCCTTTATAAAATTTTTAAGTAATGATCTAAACAAAATCAACAAAGAAGTTGCCAGTAGGGAATTCCAGAAGGAAGTTAAAGCTTGCTCAGATTCCTTTATTGTTGCCTTAGGTTCTAGAGGTAGATATCGATGCTGTTTAACAATACATATTATTGGGGTTCCTGGGTGGCTCAGTCGGTTAAGTGTCCAACTTTGGCTCAGGTGATGATTTCACGGTTCATGAGTTGGATCCCTGCTTTGAGTACTGTGCTGACAGCGTGGAGCCTGCTTGGAATTCTCTCTCTCCCTCTCTCTCTGCCTCTCCCCTGCTCTCTCTCTCTCAAAACAAATAAACTTTAAAAAAATACACATAATTATAAATCTACAAATTTAAATCAGTGCATATATTTAAAGAATAACCCCTAGACACATAGGAATAGAATGCAGAAGGAGAAATGGATCCAAGTAAACATAATCAAAAGCCAGATTAGAGACATGACTAGCTACCTCCCAAGCATCATTTACTACCTTCCAGTCAAGAGCCAGAGTTTTATGTGAGGATCCCACCCCTTCCCCCTGGCCACAGACTCTGGGGGATGCCTACTCTACCTCCAATTTCAAGTACAAATCTTAATTTAACTAAATCAGAGTATCCACTCCCTTTGCCCCAATAACTGGTTCAGGTGTCGACATGTGAGCCTTAGATCACCAGTAAACACACCCAGTTCTCACCTGGGGGCAATTTTGCTCCCTCTGCCCTGAGACTTTTGGCATTGTCTGGAGACATCTTTGGTTGTCCCAAATGGAGAAGAGTTCTGGCATCCAGTAGAGAGAAGCCATGGATGCACTAAACATCCTACAGTGCAAAGGACAGCCCTCTGTAACAATTATTTGGCTCAAAATGTCAGTGGTGCCAAGGTCGAGAACGCCTGGTCTAAAGGAAAAACTATGGATACTTTACATCCCTTGACCCCTCAAGGAAGTAGCCTTGGGATGAAGCTGGTGCTGCACATAGCAGATCTGAGGGATGGAAAGAATCAGGGTCCAAAATGACACCACTCATTCTCCCACTGGGTATCCAGTTACATGAGGCTTTAACTCTCTATTCGTTAAGGCACTGTTTAATTGTAGTCCCTGTTATTCGCAGCCACAAGCATCCTGATAAACTAGGAAAGAAGGAAAGAAAAGAAAAAAACAAAGAAGAGGGATGTGTGTAGACGGAATAATGCCCCACGCTCACATCCACTCCCCCTACCAAAGACCTCTATGCCCTAATCCCTAGAATCTGTGACTATGGCACCTTGCATGATGAAAGAGACTTGTGCAGATGTGATTATATTAAGAAGTTAGAGATGGAGGGACTATCCTTGGTTATCTGAATGGGTCCAATGTAATCACAAAGGTTCTCATAATGGAAAGAGGGAGGCAGGAGCGGCACAGGGAGAGAGATGTGACAAGGAGAGCAGAAGATGGAGTGATGCCCTTTAGGGATGGAGGAAGGGCCTTGAGCCGAGGAATGCTGGTGGTTTCTAGGAGCTGGGAAAGGAAAGGAAAACAGATTCTCTCCTCTAGCCCCCAGAAGAAAAAAATGCAGCTCTGACAATATTTTAGTTTTAGCCCACATGACCCATTCAGACTTCTGATATACAGAACTGTAAGAAAATAAGTGTGTGCCATTGTAAGCCCCTCTAAGTTTGTGGTAATTTGTTTTAGCAGTGATAGGAAACTTAACACAGCATGGCAATTAGAAAACCCAAAATAAGATATCAGGAGTATGTACAAACATAGCAATAATTACACAAATATGAAAGAGTTGATCACCTATTAAGTAAAGGAGGCTCTCATCTGGAGATTTTTTTTAACCTATTTATTTATTTTGAGAGAGAGAGCACGTGCATGGGAGAAGCAGAGAGAGAGGGAGAGAAAGCATCCCAAGCAAGCTCTGCACTGTCAGCATGGAGCCTGACGCAGGGCTTAATCCCATGAACCATGAGATCATGACCTGAGCTGAAATCAGGAGTCAGATGCTTAATCGACTGAGCCACCCAAACACCCCCAGACTGGAGATTTTTAAACTCCAGCTGTGTGCCATGGGTGCGAAAACACACTCACCTTTGCTGGGAGGAGTGGCAAAGTCACACTGCAAAGAGGTATGGATTTGAGAAGAGAAGGAGTTACTGTGCCATCTTTTTTTTCTTTTAAGATTTTATTTTTAAGTAATCTCACCACCCAACATGGGGCTCAAACTCACAGCCCCAAGATCAAGAGTTGCATGCTCTGTGGACTGGGCCAGCCAGAGGCCCCGTGGCTTCTTTTTAATCAACTTACAATACCTGGAAAATATACAAACATATAAATGTATAGCAATATTAATATAACATATATTGAATTAATATTAATATAATAAGAAAGTTGAATTCAAAGTGAAAGGAAACTAAGAGGAAATAGTTCATCTTGACAAACACTACAATAAGAAGGTAAAATAGTCTTGAAGCTCTTTACATCTAACAACATGGATTCAAAATGTGTAAAGTAAAATCTGCTGAAAGTACAAGGAGAAACTGACCAAAAACTACACTGGAGACTTTTACATACTTCTCTCGGAAATCAAAATATTAAGCAGTTCAGTTTTTAAAAATAAGGATAATGACTCTTTGGGTAACACAGCAGGTTGATCTAATAGAAACATTCAGAACTGCATTTTTTTAAAAAAGTTTTTATTTATTTACTTTGAGAGACAGAGCACAGTGGGGAAGGGAGAGAGAGGAGAGACAGAATCCCAAGCAGGCTCGGTGCCACTAGCACAGAGCCTGATACGGGGCTTGAACTCCCAAAC
This sequence comes from Cryptoprocta ferox, assembly GCA_028646485.1. NCBI lineage: Eukaryota > Metazoa > Chordata > Mammalia > Carnivora > Eupleridae > Cryptoprocta > Cryptoprocta ferox. The sequence goes on from JAQQST010000214.1 coordinate 206,869, forward strand.
CATGAGATCATGACCAGAGCCAAAATCAAGAGTCAGATGCTTAATTGACTGCACCACCCAGGCACCCCTAGAACTGTATTTTTTATATTTATTTATTTTTTTTAATTGGGAAAGCGCCAGCAGGGGAGGGGCAGAGAGAGGGGGACAGAGGATCTGAAGCGGACTCTGCACTGTCAGACAGGCTGACAGCAGCGAGCCCGATGTGGGGCTCAAACTCACGAACTGTGAGAGATCATGACCTGAGCTGAAGTCGGACACTCAATGGACTGAGCCACCCAGGTGCCCCATGCATTTTAAGAGAATACACATTCACAAAATTGACCATAGGCTCAGCATCAAAGAAAATATTAACATATCCACCCACCCAAAAATAATTATCAGACCATCTTCACTCAGTGCAATAAAATAAGAAACAAAGAACAAAATGATAGCCAGACAACCACAAAAAAAGCCAACGACAAAAATAAACCAACCTTATACCTAGACATTTCAAAACAGACTTGTAAAAAAAACTCAAGAGATAGCAGGCCCAAAGTATAGATTTCCAAATAACCAATACAGTTCATAATCTAGCCCTCCTATTCATATAAAGTTATTTGTTCTTAAATATTTGCTGACTTATATGAAAGGGTGGGAAAGTGGGAGAGTCCGGGAGGCAAAGACAGACAAGACCCAGAAGGCGGGGAAAGGGATTGGCTGGAACAACCGGTTCTGTCAATCTAGAGGCTGTAGGGATCTGACAGTTATCACCAGCCGGGTTCACCCAAAGCCTAGAAGCATCTACTGAACTCAGTGACTTGGACAGGGGAGTCACTGGCATCCAGAGGAGGCCAGTGCAAGGCACCGGCAGGGAGGACAGGTTCCAGGAGCTTTGGTCCTAGGGCAGATGCCGTTTGCTTCTGATTCCAAGGCAGCAATGAGCTCCTGTGTGCAGAGGGGAGAGGTGGCTACTGCGTGTAGGTAAGGTCTAGAAACTAGAAAGAGCCCGCACGTCAACACATAGGAGAATTCTGGCTGGCTGTACCTAAACAATGCCAAAATACCCGGATAAAATGGGAACTGTCATTTTTCTGAACATTGGAGTCAAATGGTGCCTGACACTCAAACTAGGAAGGTTGCCAATTGAACAGACGTGTTTTGTTTTTTTTTTTAATCTATACAGCACAAACCAGAGGGCATATTTGATGGTTACCATACAGCAGATTATTTAGCCTATGTTTAGGATTCATCTGGGTAACTCAGACCCCAAACATTCCACTTGTAGCCTCAATTATTCACATTATTTGACTACATAAATTAAAACAGGATAACTACCCTTCTTTCCTTTGTACTATGTAACAGAACACCCGTTGGGCTGAAATTTTTTTCCTTTTTAAAAAAATTTTTTTTAATGTTTGATTTTGAGGGGGGGGGAGGGGAAGAGAGAGGGAGACACAGAATCCAAGCAGGCTCCAGGCTCTGAGATGTCAGCACCCAGACCAATGCAGGGCTCGAACTCAAGGAGCAAGAGCCAAAGTGGGACGCTTAACTGACTGAGCCATCCAGGCACCCCTGAAATTTTTTTCTTTTAAGTGTGAATTCATTCATGCCTTTATCCACACACCTACTTATCCAGTTAACAGACATCCAAAGCAAACCTAACATATCATAGATTCTTGCCACTTTAAGCATCACTGTTCACATCTCCTCTGGATTACTTATAGATGAGACGGACAAAGAATGCGGTTGCAGGTGTTATGGTGCCAGAAAAACATGTTCAGCAAAAAAAGTTCTAAATAAATAACTAAAAACAAATAGGAGGGCAAAAGGGGGGGAAAGAGATGGGGGTGGAGAGGAAACAGGTGGGTGCTCCCATCAGAGGTGGGAGCCTCTCTGACTGGGGTCTAATTTGCACAGGGGGCTCTGTGTGTCTGAAGGTGCTGAAAACACAGCCCATCCCAGGCAGCAGGGAAGGGACAAGGTCGGCTGGGAGGGCAGGAGCTGGAGGAGTCTGAATTTTTTTTAATGTTTATATTTATTTAATTTGAGAGAGGGGGGAAGGGCAGAAAGGGAGGGAGAGAGAGAGAATCCCAAGCAGACTCTGCACTAAACAGCGCAGAGTTCTATTCCACCAACAGTGAGTTCATGACCTGAGCCGAAATCAAGAGCCAAGAGCTGATGCTTCAGGGACCGAGCCACCCAAGCGTCTGAGTTTGACCTTCTTAAACTCTATAGTCTGGATTGTGGTGTTAGTGCCTGAGCTGTTTTTCTTCTCCCCCACCTACCACCTCCCCTCCTCACCCTCCTCCAACACAAAAGCACGTTTTTCCTAAGAATTCTGAGTCCCTAAGAAAAAGAAGAGAGCAGGTGTCTGGTTGCCTTCTCCCTCCCCTGCACCCCTACCAGGTTCTCCTGTTGCACAGGTTTGCTGCCCACCCCATCCCTGGACCCAGAGATTCCTGAGAGCTGGGACACCCAGTCTTCATCTGTAAAACCCTCCCAGAATTGTCATGTGACTTGAGTATGTCCCTAAGACACAGCAGGAGCTCAGAACAGTGCGGACGCCTCGTCCATGCTCTGCTGGCCACTCGCGAATGTAGGCGAGGACTAGCAGGTCCTGGTCTCGCTCCCCCTCCCTACCCGGCTCACTGCTCTCACCCAGCCTGAGGCCGAGCCTAGCGAGCGGCACTCACTAAATCTGGGGACTCTGGCCTCACCGCCGTCCTCATGAGGGAATAGGGGCTGTCATTAGTCCGTGCCAGTGGTAGCCGCTGTGCAACCCTGGGATGCCTGCGTAGATATTCCCATTTCTCGGATGCAGAAACCGAGGCTTCGATCCACCGCCAGAACCTCCGAAGTCAGGTGCTCGGATTTCCAAACCCGCCTTCCTCCTATCGCAGTCTGTCCTTTGGGGTCTCCCCGGGGTCCAGGCAGAAAGTCTGGGGACAGGAGACCGGACACATTAGCGATCCGGAGTCTTAGGCCCCCGCGGGTGTGCGTGGCGCCCTAGCACGTGCAGGGGGTTGAGCCCCAACTCGGCGGGAAGCGGGGGCGTCCCCAGGGCTCGCAGCTCTTCCCCCACCCCCGCCCGGACGCCGCCCGGAGGAGGCTGGGCAGGGGTAGCCCTGGATGGCGCGGGGTCGGGACCAAAGTCCGAGAGGGGCCAGGCAGGTCCGCTGCCCAGCCACTCCCCAGTCGGGGGGGTTGGAGGCGGGGGGGGGGGTACTCCGCCCTTTGACCTCCAGGAAGCCTAGGAATGAGGCGACAAATGGGCCGCTGGGAGGAGCCGCTGCCCTCCTACACCGGCGGGGTGCACGCGGTTCCAGATTGGGCTCCCGGGCTGCCATGGCGCGTCCCGTGAGGGTGAAGACTTGGATGGAGGAGAACCGGGCCTCCTTTCTGCCCCCCGTCTGCAACAAGCTCCTGTGAGTCCCAGGGACGCTCCCGTCCTCCTGCCCTCTGTCCTCACCTTTCCTTCCTCCTTCGGCACCCCGCATCCCTCATCCTCTGGTCCCCAGTTCCTTGATCCAGAAGCCTGCGAAAGGGCCTGCCGTCCTCTTGTGCCTTCAGGGGAGGGGGGAGGGCAAGCTGTTGCGGGTTCCACCACCCTCATATGTTCCTCTTTCTGGTGACTCTACCTGGGAGATTGTGACCTTGCCTTCTGAAGATGGCTGGGTGACCGAGACTAGGAGAGCTGTAGACAGCAGGTCACTGCCCTGTCCCCAGGCTCAGAAAGGGCTCTTCAGTCCCAGTGACTCTCACAAGTTTGGGGAGGGTGGTTTTCCCATGCCTCAGAATTGCAGTAGGACCTGCAGGCAGAGGGTGAAATCAGAGCTTCAGCTTCTGTGGGAGGATCTTGATTTGGTGCTGTTCCCTGGCTCCTCTTTGCAGGTGGACACACACAGGCCCACTGGGCTCTCCCCTGTGGCCCCTCCACCTCCGTCCCCTACTCTCGGGCCCTGGGGCTGTGCCTAGTGTGCTCTCCAGCTCCAGGCTCACACTCCCATGTCTGTGGAACATCCCCAACGGCCCGGCACCCCACACCACACAGCACGATCACGCATTTTGGCAAGCCAGACACTGTGCCCAGTGTTTTTATACCCTCTCACATAGTGCTCACACAAGAGCTCTGTGAGGCGGGATTCTGGGAACTCTCCCGGTGACCCACAGCTAGCACAGGATGGGACTCTAGCCCATGGAAGAGCTTGACTCCAAAGTCTGCACTCTAGGTCACCGAGCAGCACTGCCACAGATCACAGCCAGCATCCCCCCCAAAGCTGTGTGTCTTCTACCACTGATGTTGCCCTCACCCCTTTCCTCCACTTCCTCCCTACGCAGCCTCCTTGTGGGTCCCCCAGCACGCCATAACGGTGTCTCACATCCCTCTACTCTTCCCCGGCCCTATGGCCACTGCCCTGGTTCCACCCTGGTCCCCTCCAGCCTGGGTGGTAGGGACTTCCCCTGCCTCCAGCTTCCCCCACCATGGCCTCCAGCATGGCCCCAGTATTAACAATCACAAAAGGCAGGCCCTGCCTTTGTTCGTTCAGCAGATGTTCACTGAGCACTTAGTACATGCCAGGCGCTGTTCTGGACACTAGAGGTACAGCAGAAAACAAACGGACAGTCACTCCCCTTGTGGCACTGACATTCAGTAAGAAGAGGCAGCCAATAAATACAGACAGACAAGGGGTGGAGGCGGCAGGCATAATGGGCCACCGGGTGGAACAGAGCTGCGGGCCCTCCTCTGTGTTTGCTAGGGCAGTCCGGAAGTGTCTGCCCCAGGCCTCTCCTAGCTCCAGGTGGCTTGCTGGCAATCTTTGCCTTCCTTGGCTTCTGCTGCATCACACTGATCTCTGTCCTGGTCTTCACAGGACACCCTCCCTGTCAATGTGTCTGTGTCTAAATCTCCCCTTTTAATAAGGATTAGAGGCCTACCCTACTCTAAGGTGACTTCATCGTGGCTTAACCAGTTATAACTGCAATGACCCTAGTTCCAAATTAGGTTACATTCTGAGGTCCAGGGGGTGAGACGTCAACATATGAATTTGGGGTCAGGCGGGGTGGGGGGTCATATGAAATTGCTGGGGGGTTTTGAGCAGAAGAGGGACATGATCTGGCTGATGGGTTGAAGTAGTTCTTGAGTGGGCTCATTCAAGAACTTTCCATATGTACCTAAATTATAGAAAGTTGATTTAAAAAAGAAAAACTTTCCTAGGCTCCCTGGCACCCCTCAGGCCAAGACCAAACTGCTTTGCTGAGTTTTGTGGCCTGGGGTGACCTGGTTCCACCTTCTCATCATTGCTTCCCAAGACCATGCCCACACCCACACCACCAAGACCCCCAACACTTCCAGTCTCAGGGTCTCTGCATCCAGCTTTGCCCTCCACTCCCTCCCCCAAGGGCCTCACAGCTTCAAGCCAGCAGTTTCAGGAGCAAAGAGTCTGTCTCATAATCAGATAGCTTGGGGAGAGGGGTTAGATAAAGGTCATTTTGCCCCTCCACTGCCCCCAGGCCCAGGAAGTGGGGCCTGAGGTTTGCTCTCCTGTAATTGGAGATCTTGAACAAGGCCAGGGATCCTGTTTGATGAAGAGATAGATCCACCACCATGCTGTCCCCTCCCCTACTAGGTCAGAGGATCCTGGGGACACACACACAAATACACTGAGACACAGATACAGAAGGACACAGGTATACATATAATCTCAGACACACATACACACACTCTTGGATAAACAAGGCCATACTGGGATGACAGGGGAGTGGGATGAATGTCAGAGATTACAGGGACAATGATGCAGAAACAGCCTGGTCACCTCTCCCAGGTATACCCAGACTCCTTCCAGGCCCCCCACAGGCCCCGGCACCCCTCCTGTCCTGTCCCACGAGCTGGTTCAGGACCTGTCCCCCACTGTCCATTGCAGGCACCAGAAGCAGCTCAAAATCATGTTCGTCGGGGGCCCCAACATCAGGAAGGACTACCACATCGAGGAGGGTGAGGAGGTAGGCCTGCCCTGGAGGAGGGGGAAACTTGCCAAGCAAGAGCCAGAGCCTGCGGACAGAGACAGAGTGGTCAGATGGCTGATGGGTGAAAGGGGCTCGATTGAAATCACAGGGCAAAACTGCTGCGTGGAAGTTAGGGATGCACAGTGGCACGTCTGACAGGTCTGCCCTCCAACTCTGCTGGGGGAGCCCCCAGAAAGAGCCCAGACTCTGGGGATGAGAGGGAGGCTCTAACTGTGGGGCATCACTCCCGGTCCTGGACACAGGCGCTGTCCATGTGCCAGGTGGGGAGTCCTGGTCCCCTCTCCCTAAAATCTGAATATGTAAGATTGGCCTCCCAGATGAGATCCACATGCTGAGAGGGACCTGGGTGCTCCACTCTGGTCTCAGGAGCCTAGTCCTCGGAGAAGCGTTGGAGCTGGGAGGCCCCCTCCTTATCTAGAGGGCCGAAGCCATATCAGTTCCTAGGAGCTGTTTGACAGAGGTGGAGGCCGGTGTGGGGAATTTGCACTGAATGCCCTTTTGTATCCTGAATTTTGAACTATGTTTCTGTGCTACCTACCTACTCCACAGTAAACAAACAAAAGTAAAATTAAAATAAAAAGACAAGGGGTGCCTGGATGACTCAGTCAATTAAGCGTCCGACTTCAGCTCAGGTCATGATCTTGCAGTTCATGAGTTCTAGCCCCACATCAGGCTCTATGCTGTCAGCCTGCTTTGGATTCTGTGAATGCCTCTCTCTCTGCCCTTCCCTCGCTCGCACTCTGTCTCTCCTTCTCTCTCCAAAAATAAATGAATAAATAAATAAACATTTAAAAAAAATTTTTAAAAAGATTCTCTTTCTCCCTCTCCCTCTGCCCCTCCCCAGTGCCCGCTCTGTCTCTAAAAATAAAAAAAAGAAAGAAAGAGGAAAGAAAGAAAGAAAGAAAAAGAAAAAATGGTCCACCTTAAAGAGGGACACAGGTTTCCAGCTCTCAGGATCTCTGGTGACAAAACATCAGTTTAGGGAACCCCCACCCATCCTCCTAAGGGACCTGACATGGGGGTTCAAGGTCCAGAGTCCAGCCTCCACCCCCACTGCTGGCCTCTCAGCCACTGCCAGGACTGGAAGGATCACAGGAGAATTTCTCACTCAACAAATATTTACAGAACACCTGGTGGTGGGAGGGCAGGCAGCGGGTAAGGACCCCGGGCCAACAGGGAGCAGCCTCGCAAAGCAGGCCAGCCCCTCACCTCTCCTTGCTCTCCTAGTCTAGCCACCTGCTTCTCACCACACCTCATGGGAGACTGTTTTCCTCTGTGACAAAAATCAGCAGAAAAACCCTGCAGAGAGAAGACAGCATGGGATTGGGAGTAGCCACCATGGGGGAGACCAGGCCCGTTGGACGGTTTCTCTGCCTGCCTGGGTCAGCCTCAGGTCCCTCATCTGGTTTTTCAGAGGCTTCCACTCTTATTAGCCCTGGTGTCAGGGCCCACCTTTCCTTTCTCCCTCCCTCTTTCCTTCCCTTGGCCCCTCCCACCTCTACCCCACACCACATGTTTGGGTCTCCCCAAGCTGCTCTGGTAGTACAGATGGGTGTCCACTGAGAGGCCCAGGCCAAGCAGTGATCAGCTGAATGGCTAGCAGATGAGGAGGGCTGGCCTGAGTAGGTGCCCCTCTCAGGAGGGACACTCAGGTGGCTGGGAGGAATTTGGCTCCAGGTGGGTTCGTGACAGCTTGTTCTCATCCTGAAGTTGGGGGAGGCACCAGCCACAGGCCCTGGGAGGCTGCAGAGCTGAGGGTCAACATCTTCTCTGCTCCTAACCTATCCTCACCCAGGCTGTGGTATGGGAGCTGCCCTAGGCCAGGGTTCCAGGCTCCTCCCTGGTGAGAGAAAATGCATCCCTGAGCCGCATTTTCTTCCTTGCTGAGCTCAGGCTTCTGCAACAGCCCTTCAGAGCCCCCAGCTTCACCCACAACATATACTTCATTTACCCAACTCCTTTTCTTGGGAGGCACAGATGTAAGGTGGTCAGCCAGACCTGGGCTGAAGCCTCTGCTTCTTAATACCCATGTGATCTTAGGTCACATCATGCTACCTCTCAGCCTATTTCCTTGCAGCACAGGGGGACACTGGCCCTTGCCTGGTGGAAGGATTCAGTATGTATAAAGTATGTATGTGCACAGAGCCTGGTACAGAGAAGGTGCTTAAGACACACAGGCTCCTCTAGGGGCACCTAGGTGGCTCAGTTGGTTGGGCATCTGACTTCAGCTCAGGTCATGATCTCATGGTTCGTGAGTTTGAGCCCTACGTTGGGCTGTGTGCTGACAGCTCAGAGCCTGGAGCCTGCTTCAGATCCTGTGTCTCCCTTTCTCTCTGTGCCCCTCCCCAGCTCATGCTCTGGCTCTCAAAAATGAATAAACACTAAAATAAAATTTTTAAGACACACGGGCTCTCTGGACCCCAGCCCCTGTAAGGCCTTGGAGGCCAGATGTGATTTAATATCCCACAAGGACTTTCTCCCAATTGGGGTGGCCAGAATTGCTCCCTAAGAGAGCCTAGTAGGTTTTTTATTTGTTTTAAATAATTTGCCCTGGTTTTTAAAAAAATAATAAAAGTAAATATTGCTTATTGTAGAAAACATACAAAATATAGAAAAGACAAATGGATACCTCATTCATAATACCACCATTCAGGAGACCTTCGAATCCTGTTAGGTGTGGTTTTGAATCTTGCTTCAACATACATTTAGCATTCGCCATTTTCCCATTTTATTCAGTTATTCAAAAATATAGTTTTTAATAGCTACATAATGTTCTGTATTTTGACTCTGTCACAAAAGGGTAGCGTTTCACCTATTATTATTATTAGCGTTATTGTTGCTACTCCCGCATCACTAATATTAATAACTAGAGGTTTATTGAGTGCTGTGTGCTAAGTACATTGGTGCACAGCACCCCAGGCAGACTTCAGAGCAACGTTCTGAGTACATACTGTCACTTTATGGAGGAGGAAATGGAGGCACAGAGAGACTAACTGAACTGACCAAGGGCACATGAGGACCTGGCCAGGTGACATTGGAATCTATGCTTTTAACTACGACGCACTGCAATTAAACAGCCATGTATGTTCACCAGGAGGTAGGTGCCTCTCTGAATTGCTTCCTAGAGACAGAAATGTTAAGGCAAGAGTGTAAAGTGAACAAAAGTCCTGGTTTGCCCTGGACTTTCCTGGTTGCAACAGTGAGGGTCCTGCATCCCCAGAAGCCCTCCAGCCACTGCGTAAGGGTGTGAGCGGTGGGGGTTCTCCCTGCCTGTTGCCAGATTGCCCATCAGAGGGGTGGTGCCACCTTGCCACGTTTCTCTAGTTTCCCTGAGCTGGCTTGATTTTTCTTAGTAGACACTGTGACAAGAACCTCTAATTGCTTACATGATAATAATAATTATTAATAACACCCCATCAACTATTTGGCTGGGGTTTTTAACACCCATGTAGTGTGTGACTGGTGGAGAAGAAACGTGTCCGCCTCCTCCTCCTCCCTGTGCCTTAGGGTGATCTCAGTAAACACATTATTTAGGAATTTAGGATGGAATAGAAAAAACATAGTAAGGAACCCTAGGGAAATAGCAAGTGAGTGCTCCCATTCCCACAGCCCTCTACCCAGCCAGCTTCCCGCTGGCCCACCATTTACACAGCTGACCCCCAAAAGCATTTGAACAGACACTGCCCTGCCCCCCACACCTGGGCATTGTGGGCCCTAGGAGCCAGCACAGGCTCCAGAGCTACACACAGACTCAGGTGCAAACTGTAGCTCCAGGACTAACTGTGCGACCTTGGGCAGGCTGCTTCACTCTGAGCCTTTTTCTTTTCTTTTCTTTTCTTTTCTTTTCTTTTCTTTTCTTTTCTTTTCTTTTCTTTTCTTTTCTTTTCTTTCCTTTTCTTTTCTTTTCCTTTTCTCTTCTCTTCTCTTCTCTTCTCTTCTCTTCTCTTCTCTTCTCTTCTTTTCTTTTCTTTCTATAGAATGTGGCTAATAATACCTTTGGAGGCTGTTGTAAAGATTTCTGATAATGTATAGGAGAGTGCTTGCACAGCCCCTGGGACACAGCAGGGGGGCACTTCTCCTTACCCGAAGGGCTCACTGAATTCCCCAGTGAGCCTCTCACCAGCCTCCTGCCCCCACACCAGAAACCAGCTATTCTGTCCTGGGTACTTCCGTCATCACTTGCATATCAAGATGTGATCCTGTGTGTCCCCAGCATGCCCATCTGTAGCATGTAAGGGGTGGGGGGCTTGGGGCAGGAGTGACAGAACCACTCAGAAAGGCCTTTAGGAAGTTTCTCAGGTTTCCAGATCAGAACTCCAGCCAAGGACTCGAAAGAGGGATGGGGAAGAGTCTGAGCCTGTCTGCTCTCCTGTCCCACAGGTGTTTTACCAGCTCAAGGGCGACATGGTTCTCCAAGTCCTGGAGCGAGGGAAACGCCGGGATGTGACCATTCGGCAGGGAGAAGTGAGGCTGGGCCCCAGGGGACGGGTGGTGAAGGACCACAGAGAAGGAACCCATTGTCCACTCATCCTGGCTTTGGTTGGAGTGTGTCCTCCCTGCCCTGTCCGCCCTCCATTCCTGGTCCTAAGGCACTTCTTCCTGTGAACTTTCCATTCTCAGCAAGGCCTGACATTCCCTCCAGTTCCCAGCTGGAGGCTGGCAGAGAGGGGAGCTGGGTGGACCCTGTGGGTCAGTTGGGGAGGCCAGGACACTGCGGGCACCGAGGCATCCGGAAGGATTGCATCCTTGCTGGCGCCTTGTCCCCACCACTGCAGATATTCCTCCTGCCCGCTGGTGTACCCCACTCTCCGCAGAGGTTTGCTGACACTGTGGGGCTGGTCATTGAGCGGAGACGGCTGAAAACCGAGCTAGATGGACTCAGGTAAATGGGCCTGGTCTTGGGCAGAGACAGGGGCAAGCAGCAGAGGAAAGGACACTAGATAGACCTGAGAAAGCACTCCCTGGCCACTGAGAGGGTCGGAGGCAGTGCAGATCCTGTGTTTGCTGGCTGATGGGGACAGGGTAGGGGAGGTGGTGGCATGCATTTGATGATGGGGTTAGGGAGGGATGTCTTCTTGACCCCCTGGGAGCCCACTCAGCCTGAAGGCCTTCTGGCTGGGACTAGAACCTGTGCTTCCAGCACTGAGGTCTGCAGGGATTTGAGAGTGGGGGATGCCAAAGTCAGAGCCCCCTGGCCAGGGCAGCCAGGAACACTGCTGCTCCTCCCAGCCTCCGGCCCCAAGATGTATTCAGTCTCTGCCAGGATGCCCTTGGCTTGTTTCTCTACCCCAGCTCATTCCACAGCCAGTGCTAACATGTGTATGACACTTGCTAGAACACCAGGTAGGTGCTTCAGGTGTATTTATCCATCTAGCCCACCAGGGATCCTGTGGGGTAGGTACTGTTATCATCTGTACTTTATAGACAAAGAGACTGGGCACAGGGAAGTTGAGTTTGCTAGAAAGTGGCAGAGCTGACATTGTAGAGAAATAGGAAATTAGGGCCAGGACCATCTAGATAAGAGTGTGAGTAAGCACCAAGGAAGGGACAGGGGTGCCTGGGTGGCTCGGTTGGTTGAGTGTCTGACTTTGGATCGGGTCATGATCTCATGGTTCGTGGGTTCGAACCCCGCTTCGGGCTCTGCACTGACAGTGCAGAGCCAGCTTGGGATTCTCTCTCCCCCTCTCTCTGCCCCTCCCCTGCTTGCTCTCTCTCTCAAAACAAATAAATTGAAAAAAAATTTTTTCAAAATATTCTCTCTCCTTCCACCCTTCCCCTGCTCACACATATGCTCTCTCTCTAAAAAAACAACAAAAAACCCCCACAGTGTTAGTGGTTGCATACTCATCTACTGCATAATAATCTGTTGTAGAAACAGACACCTGTCTTTCAATTCCAAAAGAAATTTTTCACATGGGGCTTTATATAGGGAGTCTTTAGTGATAGAGTGGATAGTGTCCTCAGTAACATTTTTACAGCAAATTCAATAACAGATTTTATCTGGATGCTTTTTTCCCCTTAAGATATTATTTTTAAGTAACCTCTGCACCCAACGCGGGGTTCAAACCCACAGCCCTGAGGTCAAGTCACATGCTCCGCCGACTGAGCCAGCCAGGTGCCTCTGGCTACTTTTGACCCTTAATAAAAGCCAGGGACTCAGCATCAAAATGCCACTCTGAAGGCATGCTTCCTGGTGGCCAGCTCCATGCCAGGACAGAACGTAAGGTGCCAGACGGGGTGGATGCAGTGTGTGAACCATGTCCCACGAGCAGGACCACTTCTCTTTTTCGGGACGAGTTGAAAAGTGGACAGAGCTGGCCTGGGCCCTGGGAGCTGAGCCTGAGGATTAGACATTCAGTAAACAGAAGTGCTGCACATCCAGGGGCCTGAGGCACGGCCCCCATCGGCCAGCGGAGGAGCTCACCGAGCCAGGCTGGGGATTGGGTGGGCTTCTAAGAGTTTCCTAGAGACTGTGTGTCCATGCATGAGGATCTTCCTCCGAAGAAGAGGCCCAGTGCTTTGCTCCAATTCTCAAAGGCATCCATGACCCCTCAAGGAGCAAGACACCTCATCTTGGGGGCATCTCCCACATATCAGATCCTTAAGGTTCCATGCACCCTGATCTAGAGCTCCAGCAGGCGGGTAGAGCATCTGGCCATGGGCCCTGTATTCAGACTCAGCCTTGCCTTCCTCTTTGTAATTGATGTTTTCTGTGTTTCTAAGACTCCAGATCTGTCCTGCTCCTGCTATGTAATCCTTGCCAAGTTACCCAGCTTCTCTGAGCCTCACAGCTCCTCTCCACTTTGTAAAGTTTGGGGGACCAGGAATGCAAATGGGGTCAATAATACCCACTCCGGAAGTTGGGGCACATGGTGCTTTGGGGAGAGCCAGATGTGGGCAAGCAAGCATTGGCCACTAGGTTGTGCTAACGGGGTGAAGCAGGCAGCCAGCTCTGCAGGGCTAACCAGGGTCCAGACTTCCACAAGCAGAGCCAGGCTGCCTGAGGCTACCCAGGTGGGGAGCTGGGTTGCCTGTCCTTTGCTCTGGCAGGTACTATGTGGGGGACACCACAGACGTCCTGTTTGAGAAGTGGTTCTACTGCGAGGACCTTGGCACACAGTTGGCCCCCATCATCCAGGAGTGAGCCCCCCGTCCAGTCCCTGCTCTTGCTTTCTGAGGCCCCCTGCTCTGGCTGGGGAGGGCAGACCCATCCCAATAATGCTCTATGGCCATACCCACCGCACTGGAGTCATCATGCCTAGGATTTGGGGGCGAAAGTCTGCCCCTCCTAAGGTGGGAGGGCCTGGGGAGGGGAGGGGACTGCTCCATGGGGCTGGAAGGGAGGGGACTGCTCCATGGGGCTGGAAGGGAGGGGATGGTGGACCTACATCAGGTTGTGTGGGGGCCTACGAATGGTGGGCTCCCACACCTGCGAGTGTACAAGTGTGTGTGTACATGTGTATCTCACTGGCCACTCCTCCTCCCCGTTTCTTCCTGCAGGTTCTTCAGCTCTGAGCAGCACAAAACAGGAAAGCCCATCCCTGGTGAGCCCCCTGGGCACCACCTTTCTCCCTCCCTCTCTGCTTTCCCAGAGTAGAATGGGTCTCGGTCCAGAGTACCAGTCTCCTCTTGAGTACTCTGCCCAGTACTCAGAGTATGAGACAATGGCACCAAATAGTACCCTCCACGTGGCTGCTTGGTGCTTGAGCTGGATCCAGAGCCCATTCTGGTGATTCACAGCTGGGACCACTGGGACTGCTAGGGCTGGGTGGGCTGGGCCAGAGGCCACTGACACAGCTGTGCTGTGGGTGCAGACCAGCTGCTCAAGGAACCGCCATTCCCCCTGAGCACACGATCTGTCATGGAGCCCATGTCCCTGGAGGCCTGGCTGGACAGCCACCGCAGAGAACTGCAAGCAGGCACACCCCTCAGCCTGTTTGGGGACACCTATGAGACACAGGTAATGAAGCCCTGAGCATCTACCTAGCAGCCCTAGAAAATGGGAACTAATCACACACACACACACACACACACACACACACACACACACACACACACACAGAGTTTCAGAGGTTGTGACATGAGCAGAGGCCTTCCTGTTTTCTCCCTGACTCAGAGAATGATGGCTTTGCTATGAGTGGAGTACATGGTCTCAAGCAGTCTCTCTTTGCCTTCAGAGTAGGGGTTTGTGCCATCCATAGACTAGTTCCTGAGGGGTTGGAGTTATCCTTCTATTAGGAATTTCTGAACCTTTGGCCAGTGTTAGCCTGGGGAGCCAGAAGGAAGAGAGATGCCTGGAGGTGAGGGGTGGGTGGGGTGGTGGACAGGGAGAGACCCACCCAAACAAAGCTGGCCTTCCATTCAACATTTATTGAGTGCTTATTATGTTTCAGGTTTTGGTAGGAAAAAAAGATAAAGTCACTGCCTCGAAGAGTGTATGGTCTGATAAACAGACAAGTTCATCAACAGTTACCATAATCATGTGGTATGTTATTCAATAGAGAAGCTTCAGGAAGCCATAGGACAATAAAGGTGGAACTCAGGCTGGGAGGGAAGTCAGGGAAGACTTCCTGGAAGAAGTGATATGTAAGCTGCATTTTAAAGCAAATATAGGCATTTACAAAAGGAACAAAGGGAGACCGAGAGCATTCCAAGTGAGGGAAAAGCAGGAGCAAGGGCATGGAGGCTTGAAACAGCCTGGCACTGCAAGTAGCTGAGGTTGGCAGGAGCCAGGGCAGGGGAATGGGGGCAGCAGGGACCATTGCTAGATGGCAGGAGTAGCAGGCAGTGCCCAGGTCCTGACAGGTCTCCTGGGCTGGACAAGGTGCAAGGATTTATCCTGGAGACGACAGAGCTCTCCCCAAGCATTAAAGCAGGGGGGTGATGAATCCCCCTTCAGAAAGATCACTGTGCTGGGTGGGGACGGGATCAGAGGGCAAGCGTGGAGGCAAGGAGACCTGCTAGGAGGCTTGTGCGTGCTTGTGCTTCACAGTTTGCCACCGGCACATCCCTTGCTGTTTGAATTAGACACTTTCATGCAGAGATGCTCACTGGATACAGATTTCTGAAAGGTCTGACCTGCAGACACCTGGGCTTACACAGGGCTGTGAAAGCAAGCACACACCACAAATGCCCTCCCAAGCCATCACGGCAATGGCCTTCAGCACCAACTGGTCTCATGGCCCCACCTTCCACCTCTTTCACACCCCTGCTCCCACCTGCTCCCGTTTATGGTGACAGATATCTACTGAGTTCCACTCTGGGCCAGCAGGAACGTGGCCAGCACAGTAGCTGTGTGCTTCTAGGCTAATGCAGGCCAAAGAGCTTCATTCCCACCCATCTCCCTCCTCCTTCTTAGGCCAGAATCTCATGGAAGAAGGGAGGTAGGCACTCTGGGGAACTATGTATGTGTGATACAGAAGTCCACACTAGGCCATGTACACGCAAGTGTGTGTGTCCCAAGGGTGCCCGCAGCACACTTCGCATGGGTCAGCAGTAGTTGCGATGGGCATCAGAGAAATCTAGTGTGCGTGTGTGTGTGTGTGTGAAGGGCAAGCATATGTGATCCCGGATAACATGTGGGCAGCTCTGTTTGTCACAGAGGCAGCAGGGAAGCCTGGGGACTGGCAGTCTTCATCTGAGTGCTGGTCTTTGCTCTACATGTGAAGATAAGACTGTGCCTGGTGCTGTGGGCCTCGTGTCCAGGGGGCAGGTTCAAGGCCATCTCTTAAGTGGAGCAGAAGCACCAGAAAGATGTATGTCACTTCCTACCAGGTGATCGTCCATGGACAAGGCAGCAGCAAAGGCCCAAGACAGGATGCAGATGTGTGGCTCTGGCAGTTGGCAAGTGGGACCCCTAGGAGAGGGTGGCACATCCTTCTGCCCATGGGGACAGTCTGCCCCTGGGCCTTGGACTCCCAGAGCCCAGGGCAGCTCCCAGGGCATCCTTGCCAAGGCAGACTCAGGGACTCTTGGACAGGTGTTGAGGCCCAACAGCCTCCATTCAGTTCTCCTGCTCCTCTTTCTCAGGAGGGCTCGTCTGTGGTGACAATGGGGGACCAGCGCCTGAGCCTGGCACCTGACGACAGCCTCCTTGTGCCAGCTGGGAATGCGTGAGTGCACGGGAGGACTTTCCCCCAGCTGCGGGAGCCCACCCCTTTCCCTGGGATCCTCAGGGCCCACCTGTCTGCCCCCTGCCCATCCGTGTCTCCACAGGTATGCCTGGGAGCGAGGGCAAGGCTCTGTGGCCCTGGCTGTGGCTCAGGACCCTGCTCGCAAGAAGCCCCTGGGGTGATCCTCTTGGTGTGGCCCCAAAGCAGCCTCCCCCCACCATTAGTCTCCTGCCCTCTCTGCTTCTGCGCATCTAGCTGCTGAGCTACTTGGCGTCCCAGAGCCAGACACTGGACATCGTCATCATCTCAGCCGAGATGCCAGGCTCTTGGGGGTCTGGTCACACCCCTTCTGCTCTAACAGCTCTCTGCCCTCTGCCCTGCATGGTTCTGCCAGTTGGTCTGCTCCTTGAGGTGGGGCTGCCTCTTCATCCCTCTATCCCCACACGCTCAGCACAGCACTTGCCTGCCACCAAAAAGGCCCTCAATAAAGGCTTCCTGGTGGACAAACACCTGTGTATCTGCACGTACACAGGCTGTCACCAATGGCAGACCTCGTGTGCTCCTGTGACTCTGTGTGTGTGTATGATTGTGTGTCTGGGTGTATGGGGGCTCTGGGTGACAGTTCAGGATGTGAAGGCAGAGGCTGGCGTGAACTTGGGCTGCAGCAGGGCATTGCTCTGTGCAAGAGCTGAGGGGAGAAGACGGGAATGTCCCAGGGAGGCCCCCCTGTGCCAGGCCAGGTGGCCATGAGAAAACGAGTTTGTCTCTGGTACCCAGGGCAGACAATCCAAGAAAACAATAAAAATTAGATCTGTTTTTCTGAACATTAGCTCTGCACTAGGGAATTCCCTAGAAGTTTTTATGTACATTATCTCATTTAATCCTCACCATGCTCTAGGAAGCTCAGAGTGGTTTGGGAAACCGGGGCTCTGTTTCCAACCGAGGCCTGTCTGCATTCAAAGCTCAGGGTGGTGGTCTCACCCACCTGCACCCTGTGGTCTCAGCCTGTCTCCCTCAGCCTTGGCCAGATGGGAGCCCGGGACAGGGGAGAGACCTGGACGCTCTGAGAGAGAGAGGCCAGAAGCCTCGGCAGAGTTGGCACATGTGGCACTCTGCTGACCCCAGCCTGCTGGCAAGGGGGGTGTCAGGTCCTGCAGTCTGGAACTGCAGCCTCCTTTGGTGCTGTCCCAGATCATCAGGAGCTCGAGGTCCTCATGTCTGCGCAAAGGCCTGGCCCCATGGCCTCCTGGGAACACCATGCAGTGGAGGAGCAGGAATGCACCTTGTCTGAAGACAGCCCCAGCCTCCACTGCCCTCTCTGTAGTGAATGCTGGGTGGGGTCGGGGTGGGCTGGACAGGGGGCAGGGAATCTGGAAGACTCTCAGGATTGTTCTATCTAGAGGAGAAGCCTCCAGGTCCCAGGTCATGGCAGTAGAAATTGTCAGGGGAGCCCTCGGTCTGTAGGAGGTATTTCATCCTGTACACGGACTTTGGACCATTGGGAACTTGGGAGTAACTGCAGCAGGCTGGCAGGGCACAACAGGCTTATTCCACGAGGCCATGAGCACCACGGTCAAGGTATTGGCTGGACTCCCCCACCTCGCTCTCCTCGGATGATGTTCTGTTGGCACCATACTCCCTGCTGCCAGAGCTGGTGAGGGGAGGGAGGCGACCACCCAGTCTGTGTGTAATGGGGTGGGAAGCTGGTGTCCAGCATGGCCTGCATGACCCTGAGCTATGGGTGCCAGGACCAGCTCCAGCCTTCAGGCAAGCAAACGTCTGAACCCTCAGAGCTGTGAACACATTTCCCCACCTCACCCCAGCTGGGTCTTCTTCCCCCTTCAGGGCCCTCCTGGGCCTCCATCTCCTCCCTGCTGAGCCCTGCTCTCCTCCCCTGCCCAGGGTAGCACAGACTCCCCCCATCCCCCTTCAGAGACCGTGTGGCCAGGTCACTTGGTGTGGGGGGGAGGGAGGAGGGAGGGCTGCAGGGGTGGGCGGAGCCTGCAAACAGGAACACTGGGTGTTTCTCAGGGCTGCAAGGATGCTGATGAAAACCCCAGGATACTGAGTCATTGTGGTGGCCAGCTAATAGTCAGCATCATTCCACTTTGCCCCGAACACTCTTGCAGTGGTAGAAAGACTAGAAACTTCTCTCAGGTCCATGGCCTAAGCAGCCCATGGAATCTCATAACCTGAGCTCTTCCTCTCCCCTCCTTTCTCTCCCTCCCTCCACTCTCCCTGCGTCCCTCCCTCCATCCCTCTCCTCCTCTCCCTCTGCCTTCACTACAGACTGGGGGGCACCTGGAGAGGCCTCGGCTCCCTGCCACCCGGCCTCCTCCCCCACAGTGTCTACCTTCCTGGCTCCAGCCTTGGGTGTGGAGTTTGTCCTGGGCCTGCTGGGGAACAGCTTGGCACTCTTCATCTTCTGCTTCCACACGCGGCCCTGGACGTCCAACACAGTGTTCCTGGTTAGCCTGGTCATTGCTGATTTTCTCCTGATCATCAACCTGCCCCTTCGTGTGGACTACTACTTCCTGCACGAGATCTGGCGCTTCGGGGACACTGTCTGCAATGTCAACCTCTTCATGCTGTCCACCAACCGCTCAGCCAGTGTGGTCTTTCTCACGGCCATTGCACTCAACCGCTACCTGAAGGTGGTTTGGCCCCACCATGTGCTGAGCCGAGCCTCCGTGTGGGCAGCCGCCAGGGTGGCTGGGGGGCTCTGGGTGGGCATCCTGCTCCTCAACGGACACCTGCTCCTGACTGCCCATACCAACCACTCCTGCCTCAGTTACCAGCTGGGCATGAACACCTCGGCCTCACTCCGCTGGCACCAGGCACTGTTCGTGTTGGAATTCTTCCTGCCGCTGGCACTCATCCTCTTCGCCATCGTGAGCATTGGGCTCACCATCCGGCGCCGCAACCTGAGTGGGCAGGTGGGCCCACGGAGGGCCGTGCGCATGCTGGCCGTGGTGGTGGCTGTCTATGTCATCTGCTTCCTGCCCAGTATCATCCTCGGCATGGCTTCCATGGTGGCCTTCCGCCTGCAGGCCTGCCACATCCTCGACATCTGCTCGCAGCTCTTCCACGGCTCCCTGGCCTTCACCTACCTCAACAGTGTCCTGGACCCTGTGCTCTACTGCTTCTCAAGCCCCAACTTCCTCCGCCAGGGCCGGGCCCTGCTGGGCCTCAGCCAGAGCTGGCAGGGCCCAGGCAGCGACGAGAGTTCCTACCAGCCTTCCGCTCGGTGCCAGGAGGCCTCTAGGAAGGCAAAGGCTACAGAGAAGCTGCAGGCGGAGGTCTCATTGGAGTCATAAGGCCCCTCCCAGGACAGGGGGTTCACAGTGCTGTGGAAGTAAGGACGGCCAGGCTCTGACCTGGAGGGCAGCTCAGGGCCAGTTGGGTGACAGGGAAAGAAAAGGGTTCTGACCTTACAGAGCAGTGTATCCTGGATGATGTCCCCAGAGCACAGGAGAGGGCACCATGACAGGTGGAGACAGGCAGGGACTGTGGCAGCTTCACCCCAGACAAAGGGTCACATAGCTGCCCAGTCCAGGGGCCAGAGTGTGAGAGCACAGGTCTTGCTTTAGAGATTGGGCCTCCGCATTTTCTCTTATCTCATTTGCCCCTTTCAATGCAAATAAAGTTCATTTTGAAAATGCACTTTTCCTTAGCTGTTCTAAGGAAAACCCAATGTCTTTGGGTCCATCTGGCCTGGGGTCAGTAGGGTTCCAAGTGAGTGCCCCAAAATGAAGGGAAACTCAGGGGACACAGTGGGGAAGCCATCTGGGGCACCATCCTTTCACATTGCTCCTGGGGCTCTGGGATGTCCTTGAAGGCAGAACGCTTCTCTGGGTCACAGGAAGGGCAGCTTGTCTGGATCCCCCGGAGACCCCTGCTCCTCTCTAGCCTTCAGCACTCCTGCAATCCTTGAGGTCCCATACAAGGCACCAAGGGCCGAACCCTGCTCTCCCCTGAACAAGATCTTCCACCTTGGAAGTTACCCACTTCATCCAGGTCAGGCTCCTAGCTCAGCTCAGGCTCCCCCCACCCCACTCCCACCAGCTTCCCTCAGCCCCAGCTACTCTTCCCTGGCCTTGGAAACTGTGGTGGCTGCTACCCCGCCGGGACAGGACCCCGGGTGAGGACAGGGGCCTTCAGAGTCACCAGGGCTGGCTCAGAGCCCTCTCCCAGAACCAAAGCCACCTTGCCCACCTCCATCCCTTGTTCTGCTCAGTATGCCTGTGGTCAGTGTCTGAAACCAACTTGGGCCAACCCACCCATTGGCCTGGGCCCCTCAGGCACAAGATGTATACCTGGCATGAATTAGGGTTTTTGGTGGGGAAGGGGGGTTTGTCCACAGGGAAAATCACTCTTTGGTAACTGCTTTTAGGACAAATTCCTAAAATACTTATGCAGACCCCATCTGCATTTTCTACTCTAATCTCCTAACTGTACCGTGGGAAAGCAAGAAGTTTTCGAATCTAGGTTGGGGGAGGGTGAGGCATAGCCTTCAAAGTTTCCAAAGGGCTACTTAGAGGTCAGTAGAGTCCCAAATGTGCACCACCTGAACCCTGTGTGCCTCCAGCCCTCACTACCTTGGAACAATGAACACAATGCACCTCCCTGCTGCGGGGACAGAAGCAGCTGGAACTGGTTCTCCACTCATCACCTCACCCATGGGCCTCTAGACTTTAGGTATAGGGTCTGATGAATGAGACCAAATCCCTTCTCCCCAATTCCCTTTGGAGTGTTAATCCAAGTCTAACTCTCTCATATCATAGGGATGCTCTCCCTCTGATAAAAGTCTTCAGAAATGGAGGCCAAAGCCTAGGAGGCCCTCATGCCTGGGGAGGGAGGCATCTAGGAGCAATACAGATGTTGGGGTGGGAGACAGGGAACATGTCAGGTGGAGGGAGATGGCCTAGGGGACAATAGGTTGGCTGGATACTGGAACCGATCTCCCTGGTGTATCTCCAGCCCTCTTTCCTTTTCTGAAAAGACGAGCTGCTCTCAGAAACCCACAGAGAAGTCAAACCAAGGGTGTGCTGCTTGGACTCCCACAAGGTGGCTCCTCATGTGTCCCTGCCCTGCATGACCACCTGCTCCATGTCTCCCTTCTTATTGTTGCCTCTTTCACCCTCCTGGAGTCACTCCTAGGGACTCCCCACCTCTCCACCCTCTGTCATGGGGGAAGAATGGGCCAAGACTGGCCCAACCCAACCTCAGCTTGAGATTTGTAATTGCCAAGTCAGATTGGAGGCTGGGGACTGAGCACTTTCCCATGGAGCCCCACCCCTAGGGTGCTAACACACACTGTATGCTGAACGCCAGGAACCTTCCCTCTGGTACCATCGCTTTCCATGTTAGTACCTGCCTGGGCACAGGGCTCTATGGGCAAGTGGGGCTCCATGTGCCATTTCCTCCCTCTTCTCTTTGCTGGCCCCTTCTCTACCCTATCATGCCCTCCCACCCTCAGCAACTGGGCTCACTTGCCCTGCTCCCCCTCCCAATTTAAGAGAGTAACCAAATGGTTCCCATGGCTTTCATGCAGTGCTCTCTCCCCCCTTTGAGGAATCCTAGGGTAGAGACCAGTCACAGAGTTTGGACCCACTCCTAACCTGCCCAGGATCCTCCCTGCCCCTCATCTTGACATTGAGGACTGTTTCCTCCCTGACAAACTGAGACACGCCACCTTTTACAAGGCCCTCTCTACCTGGTGTCCCAGGGAGAGAAGCAGGGCTTCAGGCTGCCTCCACACTCCCTGCATGGAAGGAATCCCTGGTCCTAGCCGTGGTCCTGAATTAATTCATCTGTGAAATGGGAACAGTGATTTTGGCTCTTATCCAACTCCAGGGTTGGAGATGGAAACTGACATGGCTGAGTGCTGAGTGAGGAAGGCAATTATTAAGGGGGGAGGGGGGGAGGAATGAAAAGGGATGGAGGAAGAGGAAGAGAGGAAGGCTAACTGTGTTGAAGTGGGAGGACAGCACCCACAGTGTTATAAAGTTAGCTGGAGGAAGGCTGATTAAAAATCCCATTTCCTAGGGGTGCCTTGCTGCCTCAGTCGGTTGGCTGTCTGACTTCGGCTCAGGCCATGATCTCATGGTCTGTAGGTCTGAGCCCCACATCAGGCTCTGTTCTGACAACTTGGGAGCCTGGAGCCTACTTTGGATCTTGTGTCTCCCTTTCTCTCTGCCTCTCCCCAGCTTGTGCTCTCTCAATAATAAATAAATAAACTTAAGAAGAAAAAAAAAGATCCCATTTCCTACATTTGAGTTCCAAATGGCATTTTGGTTCCTGGGGTGAGCTACACTATTCAGTGTGAATTTGGAGAAATCCCTTCTCTTCTTTCTCCTAATGTCCTCTGAAAGATGAGCAAATGCCATCCATGACTTGACTCTGGGGACTTCTGTGCAGGGGGAGGGAAGGCAGGGCTGGGCTAATGGCCCATAGCCACTCATCATCCAACATTTACTAAGGGGCCAGACACTAAGCTAGAGGCAGATGATCTGACTCTGACCTTGAGCCCTTCCAGGCCAAGCCTAGGAGAGGCTGATCTGCAAGTGGATCAAATGCAGCCCAAGTCAGTTTAATCCAAGGTTTTGGAGGTAGCAAGCCATACAGTCAGAAGAGCTAACTGCCTGGTGTAAACAAGGTAATGCATGCGAGCTGAATCCTGGAGGATAAGGCAAATAGCAACGGGAATGGCATCCCTGGCACAGGGCACAGCACTCTAAAGAGCTGGCATGCAAGGGAGGATGAAGTTACTGAGGCAAAAAAGGAAGTGGCCTAGGAAAAGTTAGGGACAAGCATGAAGGTAGGCTGAGCCACTAAGCACACCACATTCAGAATGTGATCCAAAAGACAGGGACCAGCCATCCACAGGGGGCTCCACAGCTGCAAAGTCCCATGGCAGCAGGATCAAAAGTAGTCCCCTGCAGGAGCACGTCCAGTTGAGGTTACAAAGCAAGTAAGCAGTAACTGTCAGGCTCCCTGTCTATAAGAGCGCTTTATTGAAACAATATGCCTTTAGAATTCATGTGGGTGAATGATTTCTGCTTCTGGCAACCACTGATCCTGACTAGAACATGCTTTAGAAAGGGCCATAAAAAGGTAATGAACATGTTTCTGCATTATAATTTGCTATGACCCCATTCCTATACTCCTGAAATTTAAGGCAGCTACCATTTGAACAATCTAATCTTCATCTCTCACTTCATCTGACTCACCCAAGTCAGTGAGACCAAAGTTGGAAGGGAAACGATGCACCCTGTCTCTACAAAGTATGGTAGCAAGATGAGCCCACATGTACTAGGACACTCCAAGTAGACTACCAGAACCATGGCTTCCACACACAGAGGGTTCCAATGCTAAGTGGAGGGGCCTAGAATTCATGAATAGGAAGGAAGGTTCTCATGGATACAAGTTCACAAATAATCTGGAGGTTGGAATTCATTCATTCATCTCTAAGTCTTTATTTACTTATTGGAGGGGACAGAGGTATAGGATGTGCAAAGGGATTTTGAACTCTCATGACCCAGGGCAAGGGACCCCACCTACTGATTCTGGCCCAGCTAAGAGCCCCGCCACAGCCACAGCAATCACTTCAGGCCTGGTGGGAAGTTAACAGAAAAGGGCCACATGAAAGCAAAGCCATCATCTCACCTCCTGGGCTAATGTCCATTTTCATGTCCCATCTCAGGACCCCAGCACAGTGCAGAGAACAGACAAGAGGCAGCAGACTGCCTGCATTCTAGTCCTACTTACGCCACTTCCTGCTGTGAATTCTCTGTGCCTATTTCCTCACCTCTAAAAAAGGGAATTACAGTACCCACCTCATGGCACCGGGCATCTGTGAGATGATTGCTGGCATTACCCACTATCTTAGCTTTTATTTTCTGTGCCACTTCACTGAGCGGTTATCTGAATAAATATGAGATGTCAACTGAAAACAAGCTGAAGAAATCCAAAGTTGCTTTTATTTTCTTTTTGTCTTTGCTAATTTAAGAATGAACCGTGACAGCAGCTCACCTCTATAACCCACCCAGCCCAAGATTATTCTAGTGGTGGGGCCAAGAACAGGTAGAAGATTTCCCGCCATCAGTGACCTCTTCTTAAAGCACAAGGACATCTTCCATAGGGCATCAACATGCACCTGTCATGTTGAATGTCAAGAATTGAACTAAAGCCTTCTTGATCCTTCTACATTCTCAGCCAGTAGTATTGCCTTCCGAGGTTAAGGACTCTAGGTCTGATATGTGAGAAGTGGAGGAAAGCTTCTGTTCACATTTTGAGAAGAGTAGGTGCAGAAGTGTGGAGCTGAAGACCATGACTCTCTGGACTTCAGCCTCCCCTTTAGTCTGTACCTCCAAAGTGAAATGTTCTCACAACTCCCCTTTCCAGGTTTGGCTTTCTTTTCAGGTGTACAACCAAAGCCTCAGGAAGTCATCCAGGGAAGCATACGAGGGTTTACACAAATGCAGAACAATGCATTAGTTTTTCCTTTGGTCCCAGCACACACTGGGCCAGCATCTTTCAGGAGCAACCCCTCCAGCATTGTCTAGGCTGTACTTTTAAGTCATGAATGGATTGTTCAGCATCCTCTGCTTGTTCTAAATGATTCCTAAAAGCTTCAGATAGTCTCACACAGTCTTAGTGTCCTTGGTTCCTACTGGCATGTTATCCTACCTATCAAGGTAGGATATCCTACCTATCCTACCCCTGACCCATGGATGCCTCTTTCAGATTTCATATCTTCCTCAAACTTACTAAATAAATCTCCAAAAGCAGTTACCTATCAGCTAATGCAAGAATGAAGACTAATATTGTGCAAATCACTGCTGAGACCAGCTCTGCAGGAGGCCAGGGAGGGAGGGCCTGGCTGTTCAAGAGGCTCTCTCCACGCCATCACAATGCTCCCCTCCCTGCCCATAGCACTCCTTTCTGCTTTGTCTCAGGCTCCTACACTCTGTGTACTCCCTCCTGGCTGCCAGTGAGACTGGCAGGTGAGGCTGCTAGACTAAATACAGGTTATCTGGTTTGGATATATGCTGCACCGTGGGTCAGGACCCTGGGCCACAGCAATGGCATGCTGTGTGCCCTCCTGCCTACTGATACTGAACAGAGTCAGAGTCACATCTGGGTTGCTCTATTTATTGACACCTCGGCTGGAAACTTTCTAGAGTACAGAAGGGTCAGGAGCCTTATCTGGAGGATAGGTATGATGCCAAATCTAATACTACCTTGGCATACAAGTATTGTGAGGATGTAAGGAGGGGCTCAGAACTTCATCTTCAGTGATCGTTCTCCAGGGCTCAGGCTAGTACCAAGAGCCTCACACAGCAGAGTCAATGTCAATAACCTTCCCACTACTAAGCAAGAAGACAAGAGCTGTCTGGAATGGAAACAGAAACACTAAAGAATTGCCTTCATTATCTTGATGCTTAAGCTTCCTGGGACGGCCAGGCCAAGATGTTAACTTAGCCAGCTATCCCTGTTTCACTTCCAAGCACTGGAGATAGAAATTTCAGGTGCTGGAGTTTCTTCCCTGTGGCTTGGCAAATTCTTCTTCTTATCTCCATGTTGGACCAACAGTTCCTTGGGTACTAGGTGCAAAGCCTCAAGCCCCAATCATTTTTTCCACAGGACTTACTGGCATATCCTTTAAGCCACTTCATTTGTTCCATTCCTCTTTTTCAGCCTTTCTGGACCTGCAGGTTCTCTGCACACAGGAACTGCCCAAAGCATGATGAAAAAAAGAAAGGAGCCAGCTTTCACCTCCTGGCCAACTTCTGCTCCCTGCCATCTACAGTGGCCAAAAGGGACTGAAAGATGACAGCCCAGTCCTTTTTGCTCTATCATGGGTTTGAATTTAGGAGTTCCCAGGTCTCAGCAAGCTAACTCAGTATCCGACATGGTTCTTAAGAGGGAGCTGTGCTCACCTATGGCTGCTCAGTGAAAGTAACAGTGATGTCCAAAACCAGCCCTCTGGCACTTCACAAATGTCAGCGGGCCAGGATGATCCCTCTCCTCCAAAAAGGGCTCTCAATCCTAACTCCCAAACAGCCCCAGACCATGTGGATGTCTCCTCCCAAGTTGGCGTGGGGGCAGCACAGACGTCCAAAAGGAACTCCTTTATTAAATGCAATGAGCAGTCCTACACTGCTACTTGGGTCAAGTCACAGCTAAGGCTGGAGAAATGCCTCTGATGCACACACGGCCAGATCTGCTGAGGAACAGGGATTCTGGGAACCAGACCCATAGATGCCAGAGGACACTGCTCCCTTTGCTGGTGCCGTATCACCTAGCCTAATGGTTTCACAAGATCCAGAGGCCCATTCTGAAGACAGTTGGCAGGGAGGCAAAAACGGTGGTCTTAAGAGGTCTTCAGACAAGTGGACAGCTCAGCAGGACAGCACGTGTGTGCCCAGCACTCACTGTGCAGCAGCCATCCCCACCTTGGTAAAGGAGGACATATCACACGGCATCTTCAGGGCGCTGGAGGCAGGCGCTATGGCAGGAGAGGGAGGGAACAAGAGTCAAAACTTTGCCAGGTTAACACACCCAGACCCTGAGAATTTATTCCAAAGAAGTCACTCTCGATGGGGAAAAAGCTGGATGTACAAGGGCATGTGTTCTAGCAGCCAAGTGGTTACCATAATGTGGACTCTGCAGTTAAGAGACCCACCTCAACCACTTTTTAGGGCAAGTGATGAATGCAAAGTCTCTTCTTCCTCATCTGTAAGACACAACAACAGCCCCTAGTCCCCAGGGATGTTATGAGATTAAACCAGACAATCTGAATAAAGCACCTCAAATACAACAGTTCAACTACAAAGGTTTGCTCTTATTATTATGCATAAGAGCAGGAAGAGAATGCAGGGAAAAGGAAAGAGTAAATTGTTAAGGGTGATACAGTTGAAGAAGTTTTCCATGACTGTTCTGACAATATCCATTTTTTAGGTCTTGCCCATTTTTTAGTTGTTATGGAGGATGCCACAAATTTTTGAGCCCTGTAGCTTAGAAAAAAAAAAGCAATGTAGAAAGAGTTGGCCTTTTTTCACCACGGTTTTCCTAATTTTTCTAGAGTTCACCTTTGCAAAACTCCTAAGAGGTCTCTAAGAATGCAGAAAAAAGGGAAAAATGGGAGGGCAGAGGAGAGGGGAAACGAAGAAGGGTTTGACAATGAAAACTTAAAAGGATCCGGGGCTCCTGGGTGGTTCAGTCGGTTGAGCATCCGACTTCAGCTCAGGTCATAATCTCACGGTTCGTGGGTTCGAGCCCCGTGTCAGGCTCTGTGCTGACAGCTCAGAGCCTGGAGCCTGTTTTCGGATTCTGTATCTCCCTCTCTTTCTGACCCTCCCCTGCTCACGCTCTGTCTCTCAAAAATAAATAAAAACCATAAAAAAATTAAATTTATCTTCATTTCAAAAATTAATGAACAGGTAAAAACATTAAGTAAAACATTTATAGAAATGTAAACATTAAACTTAATTCAACAGGGTACATCATTAGGAGACAAAAATTTTTAAATGACTCAAATAATTATTCACATGAGTTATCGAAGGGGTGCCTGGGTGGCTCAGTCGGTTAAGTGTCCAACTTCGGCTCAGGTCATGATCTTGCGGTTCCTGAGTTCAAGCCCCGCATCGGGCTCTGTGCTGACAGCTCAGAGCCTGAAGCCTGCTTCAGATTCTATCTCTTTCTCTCTCGGCCCCTCCCCTGTTCACGCTCTGTCTCTCTCTGTCTCTCAAAAATAAAAAAATTATTAAAAAAAAAAAACATTAAAAAAAAAAAAAAAAGGATCTGCCTACAGTTGCTCACCTTGCCCAAAGGCAGGGCTGTGCACAGAGGATTACTCTGTCTTGATTAGAGAGTCTGCTCTCCCAGCGGCTACTGTGAGGGTTGCAGGGATGCCACCTGGCTGGGCAGACCACCATGTGGCCAGAGAGGAGAAAGACCTATAACCACAGGCAAGGAGTCCATTCTCAGGACTCTGAGGCAAGGCACAACACAGCCTCTGTCGCTCCTCTTCCTCTGACAGCTTTTCAGCTGTTAAGAGTATATAAAATTATGGGCGCTCGGGTGGCTCAGACGGTTGAGTGTCTGATTTCGGCACAGTTCATTATCTCACAGCTCGTAAGATTGAGCCCCGCATAGGGCTCTCTGCTGTCAGCATGGAGCCGTCTTTGGATCTTCTGTCCACCCCCCTCTCCCTACTCCTCCCCCACTGGTTCCCTTTCTCTCTCAAAATAAATAAACTTAAAAAAAAAAAAAAGAGTACAGAAGAGTCCAGTTCCATAAAAGAAACACAGAAATATTCATCGGTGCCAGAAACAAAACAGATAATTAAGTGTTTGCACAGACCTTAGAGAAGTCTAGCCAGTGTTTACAATCTTTCTTTTCCATTCTATCCATAAATATATTATGAAACTCAAAACCAAAAAAGGATTATTTTTTCAAATGTAAACACCATTATCACACATGAAAAGGTTAATAATTCCTTAATATCAACAATTAATTACCCAGTGTTCAAATTTCTAATTGTCTCATAAACATCATAAATGGGTGATTTCTCAACCTTTAAAAATTTGACTTCCCAAAGTCAGAAGAGATTCTGAGACAGACCCTATTAATCAATCCTACCATAATAATCACTAATTTAGGCCTACTAGACCACAAAAGAAAACCAAAACCCAGAGAAGTTAGGCGATTGGCTCAGGATCACACAGCTGGCTGAAGACAGAGGGCCTGACCCACAGCTCACTGCTTTCTCTGATACCACACGGTCTGGCAGTGTGAACACTTAGGTAATCATTAGAAGTTTTCAAGTCAGCAAGTCTTAATCTAATAATGCACCCTTTCTCTGTAAGAAAAGAATCACCACTAAAACCCTCCTAGTAATTATACACTCATTTTACTGAGATAAAAACTAAGCTCTCAAGTTAATACTATCAGGTAGAAGTCAGATCTTGATCTTTATTCTGTGCTTCAATTTAGCCATGGAAAATGATTCTCAGTGAGCTCTAGCCTCTTCTCAACCCTAACTAGCTCCCCAGGCTGCAGCAAGCTGAAGAGAACCACTAATAGAAAAGGAGGTATCACATGGTGGGGATATGCATTCTAGTTGGGCATCATGTGGTATCAACAAAGGTTAAGACTGCCTGATAATAGACCCAAATGGTTTTATAGATAATTTCCATCACACTATCAAGGAACTCATAATTTCTGTGCAATATAAATGTTTTTAGAATAGGAGAGGGGCGCCTGGGTGGCTCAGTTAGTTAAGCATCTGACTTCAGCTCAAGTCATATCTCATCATTTATGGGTTCAAGCCCCACATCCAGCTCTGTGCTGACAGCTCAGAGCCTGGAGCCTACTTTGGATTCTGTGTCTCCCTCTCTTTCTGCCTTCCCCTGCTCGCGTTCTGTCTCTCTCAAAAATAAATAAACATTAAAAAAATTTTTTTAAAGAATAGGAAAAAACATGCTTCCATCTCAATCTATAAGGATAGATTTACCCCCTTTACACAACTGGACAGGAAAAGCACACACATAAAAGCAGGGGTGGATGGGAAGAAAACTATAGGCTTATCTCACTAATAAACACAGAGGCCACAATCCTAAGTAAAATAAAAGCAAATCAAAAGAGTAGACATGCTTTTCCTCTGAAACACTTGGCTTCTTTATTTTATTTTATTGTCCTCTTTTGATAGGGTCTTGTTTCCTACATGTGCACACTACAAATAGATTGGGACATATGCAAAAAAATAATAGGACATACTGAACAATCTACTGAATGTGGAATTTAGAGAATCTGACATTAGGAAATCTATTAAAGTAATTCATCATTTTAAGTAATTCAGAGGTAATGTTTATGCTTATTCATCTCATTTGATTCCAAAACGGCAATGGACAAAATTCAAAACCCATTATTTATCAAGAAAAAGGAAGAGTAATGGTAGCAAACTAGAAACATTCTGGACACTTCATTAATTGGAGGACCTGCATTATCAAACAATTTCATTAACCTAGTGTGAGAACAGATGGGTTACAGGTACAAAAATGCCCAGGTGTATGTAGTAATCGAGAATGTGAGAGCAGCAGATTTCAAACAAATAGAGAGGAAGGATAAATGGACTCTTCAATATAGGTCCTTACCTCACTTAGCACTGAAAAATAAATTCCAAGTGGACTGAAAAACTAAAGGTAAACAAATGCATTATAAGAAAACACAAAAACAGAGTTTCAGTATAGGATAATGGAAAGTTCTAGACATGAATGGTGGCAATGGTTGCACAGCAATGTAAATGTACTAATGTCACTGAACAGTAAGCCTAAAGCCGAAAATAGGGCAAAATGATAAACTGTACCTATATATTTTACAATTAAAAAATAAAATATAAAAAAACACAAAAATACTATATCCTTGCAATGGGAAGAGCTTTCTTATGACATAAAACATTGGAGCTATAAAGGGAAAGATTTGAAGATTTTGCTATGTAAAAAAATTTTTTTAATGTTTGTTTATTTTTGAGAGAGAGAGAGCATGAGTGAGTGGGACAGGGACAGAGAGAGAGCGAGGGAGACAGAGGATCTGAAATGGATTCTGTGCTGATAGCAGCAAGCCTGATGTGGGGCTTGAATTCACAAACCGTGAGATCATGACCTGAGCTGAAGTCAGATGCTCAACTGACTGAGCCACCCAGGTGTCCCGCTATGTAAAAATTTTTAATGTATGATAAAAGTTCCCAAAACAAATGTCAAAAAACAAGTACTTAATACTTCAACAGAAAGAAAAAAAAGAGAGAGAAGCAGTTGACTGAAATATATGCAACTTGTATAACAGATAAAGGACCGGGGCAACTAGATGGCTCAGTCAATTCAGCATCTGACTTTGGCTCAGGCCAGGATCTCGCAGTTCATGGGTTCAAGCCCCACGTCAGGCTCTGTGTCTTACAGCTCAGAGCCTAGAGCCTGCTTCGGATTCTATGTCTCCCTCTCTCTGCCCCTCCCCTGCTCATGCTCGCTCTCTCAAAAATAAATATTAAAAAACTTTTTAAATAAAGGATTAATATCTGAATGTATAAAGCTGTTATAAATCAAAGTAGAGACAGAATATTATGAGTAATTCATAAAAGACATATAACCTCATCAGTAATCAGGAAAACACACATTTAAACAATTTCACTTCACTCATCAAATTAATAAATTTAAAATATTGATTTCCATAACTGATAAAGACATAGCAAAGTAGTTATTCTCATCATTGTGGCTTGAACTGTAACCAGCAGAACTTCTGAAAGGCAATTAGGCAGCGGCTAGCCAGATATCAGATGCACATACCCTCCACTACTGGTCTCTAGACTGTAGTCTAGAGCAAGGGTGTTCACTGAACCATTATTTTCTGTATCAGAAACAAAACAGCTCAACTCTCTATCTAACAGGAGGTGGTGAAATATACGTTCATACATCCACCCAGTGAAACATGAGGTAGCAACTGACGAGAAGTAGATAGGTCTCTATGTAACCCACAGGGAAACATGTCACAACATGTGTTGTAAACAAAGGCCAGTTACAAAACAGTCCATATTCTGTGATCCCATTTTTGTCAAAAAAGTAAAATAAGATAATGTACTTTGTATAGCAAGAAAAATCTAGGAGAATGCATAGATCAAGCTATTAGTGGATATTATCTCTGAGAGTGGTATCATGGGAAATTTTCACTTTCTAAATTACATTATTCCTGTAATGTTTGAATTATTTAAAACAAGCACATTTCTGTAATTGAAAACACAAGGAATAAAAAAAAAAAAAAAAACGCCTCCACTTTTTTGCCAAAAAGGCAGGGAGGGGTAACTATGATCCCAGTGAATGCCAGGTAACAATCTCTGCACAGTATTTTCCTCTAAAAAGGAGGGAGAAGATCATCTAGAACCGTTGGGACCTGTCAAGTGCCAATAGGAGCCCGCCTCCACTTCCTGGGCAGGGCTGATGTAGTGGGAATGACGGGAACAGGGCCAGGCCTGCTGTCATGGCAGCCTGCACAGCATCCTCACTCCCACGAGGGAAGGCCATGGCTGAAATGATCAGTGCACACTTGAAGGAAAGCACACTCAACACTGGGCTCCAGCTACTTTTTTTTCTTTTTCCTCTGATCTCTGGGTAGTTTTCAGATCATGACTTAAGATTAGAAACATTTTAAGTGACAAGGCCACAACACAAATCAGATCAGCTACAAGGAACTGCTGGTGACTTGTGGGTAAGACCTATAGAAATCTAGTGTGTCCCTGGGGCACCTGGGTGGCTCCGTTGGTTAAGCATCCGACTCTGTCCGTCAGTTAAACTGTGCTGACAGCTCCGACCCTGGAGCCTGCTTCAGATTCTGTGTCTCCCTCTCTCTCTGTCCCTCCCCCATTTGCACTCTGTCTCTCTCTCAAAAATAAATAAACATTAAAAAAAAAAAGAAAAGAAAGAAAAAGAAATCTAGTGTGTCCTAAAATGACAATGAATGCCAAGAGCTGAAACAGCACAATACTGGAAAGCTGGTCAAAGAAAGGGTGTTAATCAACTAGCTAGCCTCTACCACAACTTGAGAATGATGAAGCCAAGAATGGGAAGAGAAAAGGAATGGAGAGGGAAAGCAAACAAAACTTAATTACCAAGTACTGCTACACACCTGAACATAGTTCCATATTTAATCCCCACAATAATCCAGGGGATGCCACGGAAGAGGAGACTCGAAGAAGTCCACGACTTCTCAAAATTACAAAGCTACAACCCTGGGGTCTGCATTTGACTATGGTCTGCCTACAAGTCCAGTGCACTGGCAGCTCCTCTGATAAGCCAGTCAGCTGGCCCCAAACTTCCCAATACCGGAGCCTGTGTCCTCAGTCTACCCAGGGAGACTCACCTGTGAACTGGAGGGCAGCGCCTGGGAGTTCAGCTCCTCTGATGGGGCTGCTCCTGAGCCCATGGGGCTCAGTGTAGTGATTCGGCTGGGCTGGCCACGAAGTGTCAGAGTAATGGTGGTAGGGACCTTCAAGCCTGAAGGGGGGTTGGGGGGTGGATTTGGATTTGGTCACAGCCTCC
The DNA here is from genome assembly GCA_028646485.1 of Cryptoprocta ferox. NCBI lineage: Eukaryota > Metazoa > Chordata > Mammalia > Carnivora > Eupleridae > Cryptoprocta > Cryptoprocta ferox. The sequence goes on from JAQQST010000214.1 coordinate 240,077, forward strand.
ACTTTCTTCTCCTGGAGAGTTTCTTCACATCACACACCACCCCCTCAGCACCCCCAGCTGGGTCATCTATGCTCTATCAGTCAGTTTGAAAGGCAACAGGAAACAGCTGTGTTCTTTCGACCTCTCTGGGGGCTGGTCCCACACAGCTGAATCCTTGAGGGTCAATGCCAGGACCCTGCTGGCTGGGTTCAACAACATGCCTTGCCCACGTGAGATGGGAAGGTCCTGGGGAAAGATCCCATATCTAAGAGTCCCCACGGCTATCATGAGAGACTCACCTGATGCTTGGTTAGAGATCTGAGCCAGGCCAGGGAGGCTGCTTGCCAACTTAGCGAGGCCCCCATTGGTCAGCAGCTGGTGGATGGCTGTGGGTTTCCCACCAGGAGTGGCACCCAAGGAGGAGAGAGTGGTGGCCACAGGAATGGTACGTACAATGGTGCTGGTGCCCGTGGTGATGGCACCCAGGCTCTGCATGGGGGTGGGCAACTTCACACTGGTGGCCTGTGGGACACACAAGCCCTGGTGATCAGAAGCTATTGCCCAACAGCAATGTTCGAGTATGGAGGGCCCATAGTATTAAAGGCTACCATCCAATAAGCACCTACTACATGCAAAGTACTCTACCAGGCATTTTTCACATACTAGCTTACTCAATCCTCAAAACAACCCTTGGAGAGAGAATACTATTACCCTAATTTTACAGACAAGGAAACAAAGATACAGAGAGGTCAAAAAACTTGCCCAAGATCACACAGTAAGTGATGGGAATCTTAACCTCTGGTAGTTCCCAGGGTGAAGTCAGAAGGCTGTCTTGACCCAGACTCCAGACCCAGTTTCCCTGCCAAAGCCAACTAAACTAAGAATGCCTCCTCCCCACACCTGTCCAACCCAGCGGAAAACAGATGTACACCTGTGGGGCTGGCCCTGGGGAGGGATTTGCTGGGAGGCCAGAGGTCTTGCTGCTGATATCCTGCAAGCTGAAGCTGAGGCCTTGAAGGAGGCTGCTGGCTGATGTGCCCCCTAGAAGAGGATATAACAGATGTCAGTACAGACTCATGCCCTTATCCCAAGAGCAGTCACACCCATCCATCCTCAACAACCAACTAAAATACCCAATGCTCTTTCCCTCGGACATTTCCAGGGCTCTCAGAAAGACGCCAGGAAGGACTCCCCAGGCATGCACACTGCATGCACACATGAGGAAAGCTACTATTCTAGACACACTGCCTTGAATTTGCTCTGCATATCCCAACCTGCTCCAAACCACCTGTCTTACATTTTGGACAATTTTAGGAAAATCAGAGAATTTGAATCCCACTTCAGATTTCTAAATTCCATCCTTTCCAGGGAAGGGGACAGTTTCTTAAGCCAAAAGAATTCCAAATACCTGATTTACACTTCACTACACATAGTCCAGTGGCCACAAAACAAAGAGGGAGGTCCTCCTGAAGGAGGACACCTACAGAGCCTTGGTCCTGCTCGGCTCAGGCAACCAGACTTCCAATGTAGGGTGAGATGGTGAAAGTGAGGAGACAAGCAGAGGCAGAAAGGTGCCTCGTTTTGCTAATGCTACCACAGCACAATCTCCAATTTTCTGTAATCAGATGTGTTTAAAAACACCATAGTGAACACAATACATACATCTCCCACCAGCTATTTCTTCTCCTTATAGTACAAGAGACACTACCTGCAGACTGGGCTCTTTACTCACTGTAGATATTAAGACCGAGAACTCTCCCACTTCAATGCTAATTCCAGCTTCACATCAAGCCTCTATGAAAGCCTGCAACCCAGAGGAGCATCCTCCAGATTCAGCTGCTTTCCCAGGACTACCCTCCAGCAGCAGTCCAAAGGAGATTTAGCTGGGAGGCGGGAAATGCTGGGCTACCAGATACCTGGGAGGGAGCTGCCAGGAGAGGTGGCCACTAGGCGGCTCTGGAGTGTATGCAAGGCACTGGGCGCAGTGCTGCTGGAGACTGAGGAGGCTGGGCTGGCTGACACTCCCCCTTCAGAAGCGTTTGACCTGGAGACAAAGACAGGAACTCCATTATCCAAAGGTTGGAGGGCAGCAGACCCCAGCAACACAGGGAGGGTCCAGAGTGGGGCCTAGTAAGGCTTCCAGTAATAAGACAGTAGAACCTATAGTTCTCTTTGTTCCACTTTCTGAATCTGGTCTCTAGTCCTTCTGAAAGCCAGGTCTAAAATAAAGATTTCAAATCTTAAAGCAAGAGCTATGGGAAGCTTTGCAAACTTTCAGTAAAAAAGAACTGAATTGATGCCCCACCCCTCAAAAAAGAGCAAAGATCCCACTGAGAAAAACGTCATACTCCCTGTCCCAAAACTGACAGAGTCCAGCTCTATCACCTTTCTAAAGCACTAAAAGGACCAGAGAAAAGGCGAAAAGAAAGGATTAGAGCCAGAAAGGCAAAGAAACAGACTCACTTGGTAGTGGTGAGAAGCCCTGTGAGCTCCTTGGCCCCTGCTGAAGCCTGCCCCAGCGTCATGGTGATGGGCTTCCCTCCCACAACTGCAAAACAGAAAACCCCAACGCCACTGGTCAGTCCTGCGTGGCCCCCACTTTTCAAGGTTTCACAGCCCAGGCTAAATCCAAAATATTATAGACAAAGACTGGAAGAAGAAAAATGAAGAATAAGTACAATAGTAGAATAGGGAGAGTTGGAGGTATTTTTCTTCCATTGTTTAACTTTCTAGAATACTTTATTACCTTTTTTCCCTAAAGATTTTAAGTAATCTCTACACCCCCATGTGGGGCTCCAACTCAGGACCCCGAGATCAAGAGTTACATGCTCCTCTGAACCAGCCAGATGTCCCTGGAATATTTTATCTTTAATTGAAATTGACAGAAAACAAAATATAATGATGCTCCGGATGCTCCCCCTGATCGTCGTTCTGCCTCCCTGATTCTAGTTCAGATCAGGTCACTGCCCACTTTTGCCCCATGTGCTACCTCGTGTCCTCTCTGCTCCAGGGACATCTTATAGTGAAGTACAGGCTGAGATGTCCAGCAAGTAGCCACCAAGATAGCAATGTTATGTGCTCTGAGAGAGCTCAGTTTTTATTTAGACAGACCAAGAGAAACTCACCTTCTGGAGCTCCTCCTTGGGAAGGAGTACAAGGCCCTCCAGCTGTGTCCCCTTGGGAGATAAGGGACACCTTAATCTTCGGTCTCTTGGAAGTCTTACTGCCAGGAAGAGGACTGGAAGGATGGTGGCGCTTCAGCTGGACCCTAAGATCCTCTTTCTCTGCCTCCTCCGTTTGTTCTGATGAAATGGGCACTAAGAGATGGAGCTGAGGTGAGGTCTTCCACAATCCAAAAAAAGCCCGAGAGACACTGACAGACAGTAGCAGCAGGGGCATGATTGTGTATCACATACTAAGTCACACTTCAAAGGCAACTACCAATAATTCAGTCCCACCTCACGCAGGTCCCACCTGTTGTAGACACCATCTTGTCCTCTCAGAGGATGGCTCCAACCCCATCCCTTACTCTGCTCTGGAGTTAGAAAGAAGGGGCCTCTGAGTTGATGGAAACAAAAAGGAAAGGAGAAGACACCCTGACCCTACCTCGCGAAGGCCAACCAAAAAAGAGGACTTACTATAGTGGATCTAAGCAGTGCTTCCTGGACTCAAACAATGTGATAATTTTCCTATTTCAAGCCCACCTTCCCATCATACAGCTGGGGGACAGTAAACATTCCATAAAAAAGCAGCAGAGGAGCATACTACCCTGTCCTCTCTAAAAGAGAGATTTTTCACAAGGCTCTCAAAGTCCTACTCTGTCCTAAGAGCCCAAGGTTGAAGATTTGCTTGCCAAATGAAGGCAACAAGATTATTGCCAGGAATTAAGGTTGGCTTTGAGGGGCTACTAGGCAAGGGAGCATCTCGGCCAAGACAACTTTACAGCTCCTGCCCAAAAGTAACAGGGCAATGGTGGTCCAAGTCACAACCAGTCCCCAGGTCATTTGCCTAGTACACAGAAAGGCCAACTGTTCAAGTGTGGACTTCCCCCTCCACTGAATCAAACAGATTCATCCTGTACATGGCCAAGCCTCCTGGACTTTAAAGTTATCCTTCAGGTTTTCTCAGAGATCCCCTTCCCTTTTTTTAAAAATTTTTCATTTTTTATTTTAACTAGGCTTCACACCCAGCACAGAGCCCAATGTGGGGCTTGAACTCATGATCCTGAGATCAAGACCTGAGCGGAGATCAAGAGTCACACCCTTAACCAACTGAGCCACCCAGGCACCCCCGAGATCCTTCTCTTTAAAACCAGAAGCCACCCCAGTCCCTCTTCTTAGCATAGGCAATCAGGGGTAGGGTGGGGAGGAAAGCAGTAGTATATGATGGGAGGGATGGGAGTCCTGGCCTGGGCCACAGAGAGCTACGTCAGGCCACAGAGCATAACCAGCTGGACGGATCACTTAGGGGACAAATGCACTGACTAAAATCAGAATACGAAGGAGGATAAAAGGGAAAGGAGTTATAGGTTTTATGCTTATGACAAGTGGCTGGTGTGCTTGTAGCGGCCGGGATGGAAGCAGGAAACCAGAGGCAGGGAGAAAAACACACAAGGAAACTCAGGTTTACAGGCAATGGGCCACAGGCACACACAGGAGAAGCAAAGCCAAGAACCACAAAGAGCCAAAAAAAGAAAAATCATGAGAGGCCAACAGAAAGTATGGAGAAAAAGCAAAGTCTATGGAGTAAGCAAAAGGAGACAGCCAAGAAAGGAATCAGAAGACAGAAAAAGGCAGAAAGAAAAGCAGGAACCAGAAACAAATAAGAAACAGAATGGGAAAGAAACTGAGGGAAAAGTGGAGAGAAGCAGAGAACGGAGCGTGAAAAGGTGAAAGGAAAAGCAATACTCACCAAAGAGACAGGAGGAGGTGCCGGGAGGAAGAGCTTTCCTCACCAGCATATTTTGTTTCAGAAAAGCAGCAAACTGTGCTGGAATGAATCAGAAAGAATTACAGAATCACAGCCAGCCAGAGAAAGGAGAAAAGGAGAGGGAGTTAGAAAAAGAAAATGTTCTAGAAAATGGTCAACAGGGAACCCTTCCAGAATTACTGCATGGGTTTGAAACCTGACTCCCAGCAATTTCACTGGAATCACCTATAAACCAAAAATAATAAATATTTTTGGGGCCTCATGGGGCCATTGCCAAGATTCAACAAGCAATAACAAGTCAGGTACCAAGAAGAGGGCATGGCACATAGTCAGGCTCCATAAAAGTTAGCTATAATCATTCCCTCTTGCCTAAGCTCTGCCAAAGCCAGGGCGCTAGCGCTGCTGCTCTGCACCATGATATTCTGGGTCCCATTTCAAACCCAGCTCACCAATCGGTCCTCCAGAACTCCTTAGATTCTCAACTAATTATCCCTCCATAAGCAGAGAAGACCACTGGTTCTCTCTTCATCAAATGCCTACAGGAACACCACCAACCCAGAACTTGGCTCTGGCCTCCACTTAAGAAGATCCAGGTCACAGACCATCCACATGCACATTAGAGGCTTGGCCTTATTTTTGCCTTTACTGATCCCTTCACACTTGTACTCCTTGTTAGCACCAATCTTAAGGGAACCCTCTTAAGATGCCTGAGTTTAAGTCCTTTGGCTCCACTAAAAAGAAACAACCTCTCCTGCTCACAGGGGAAGTGAGCAGATCAGCCTGCTGTCATCCCTACATCTCTCTACTGGACAGTCAGCTCTGGTGCTGCCACTTTCCAGGAGTGTGAGACCTCAGATGATACGTGCTTCTGGATACATACACACACAATGCCCAAGAGGCCTTACCTCAGGCCGGCACAATAGGATCAAAATGGGGGCAGGGGGAGAGCCACTGTTTCTTTTCTACCTACCTGCAAAACTCTCCCTTTTCTGTAGCTTCAGTAGCACTCACTGTTTTCCAAACTCTAATCTCAAACATACAAACATTTCCTAGCCTACTCTAAAACCTATCTGCAGAGAGCCTGATAAACTTCATTGAAAAGTCCCAAAGTGGGAGGCTTAACCTTCAATGTCAAAACCAAGAAAGGGCATGAGGCCATTTGCATTGCCCTGGAACCTGATGAATAAAGCTAATCACCCTCTCCACATGATCTCAAAAGTGCCCTGACTATAGGAGTAGCTGGGCAGGGCCTAAAACAGAAGTAGCTTCCTCAATTGGGAGTCAGAAAAAATTTTTAGGCAAATACATACAGAGTCAGCTCGTAAAGCCTAACTTCCTCAGAACACCAACGCAAAGCTATAATTAGTGGAACTATACAGACCCACTAATGCACAGACCTTTTGTGATGTCTTACCCTCGAAAACAATCTTCTGTATTCATTTCAACCCAATTTTGTCTGGACAGAAATGTGGGAAAGGGTGTCTCTCACATGCCCCAGAAGAAGCTACAGATGTCAGTATTTTCCAAATGCCACATGATGTCACTGCGAAAGAACCTGAGAGGCCACTGGGCCAGGAGCCTATACCTTGGGCTTGTTTGTGGGTCAGCACAGCTTCTGTCCGCTGCACATGTCTCTTCAGGAGCTGAGAGCTCCCAATCTGACTGGACTTCTGGGCAGAGGTCACTGTGGTCACTTTTGTCTTGGGACTGGAAGTAGGGCTGCTGGATACGCTGGAAAGATCCTGAATAGACAGTGTGAGAAAGATAAGAGCTGAGACAATGCTGTTTCCATTTGACCATTAATTATCAAGTCCCCCTGAATTCCCTGGTCAGGAATTCTCATAGGAACTCAAAGGCCTACAGCATTGGCAAAGCAGACAAGCATCCCCAGGAAGTGAAGGAACCAACTCCACAGTCTTACTTCCCCAGCAAAAGCGCTCCCTCCCTGCCTTCATTACCTCTGAGCCTGAGGGTGAGGCAGGCAGCTTGGCAGCTGGTGAGGCAGGCCGACTGCCCCGCTCAGGGACCTCAAAGGCCAAGTCTCTGCGGGCTGCATCCCGAGGCTTCTTCTTCTTCTCAGCATCCTGATCCCGAGGCTCAGAGCCCATGTGTCCCTCGGTGCGAGTGAGCACTCCGGTCAGGAAGTCCACGATCTCATCCTAGTATGAATAGGGGCCCAGGCCACTGAGTCCTTTAGTCTAGGGAATAGGAACCTCCCCGACAGGTTCAACGCAATTCAATCAACCCTGGCTTTGGCATCAGGTGTGCCAGTCCCCCTCCAGGCACACAGAGCCAGGCACAAACCCAAGCCTCAACTGAAGACCAGCAGGAGTCTGTGCCCTGACGCCTCTGTGGGGTGGTGCTCCAGGATGGTTGTGCTCCCCGACTCGTCCAACAAACCCTTTTTCCCCTGATGCTCCATATGCATCTTAGACTGTCACTCTCATTTCCCCTTTTATTTGCTTATGATTTAGTTCTACCAGAGGCCCCACTGGATATTCCTTCAGAGCCAAAGAGGCTGCTGCCAACAAAATCAAGCCTAAAAGGTTGAAAGGCAAGCCTAGCTGAGAAAAACACATAAAACAACTGTACCTGAATACATCTGTCCACCATGCTCTGAGTCAGCCCCTCTGATTTCTTCTTTGCTTTGCTTATTCTAAGAGTCAGAGAAGAGAAAATGGCATTACATGGAAGCAAGAGTGGATTTATCTTCTGTGTTGGTTATTTTCTAGGCCCAGGAAGGAGGACTACATTAGCTCTCAGGCAGGTATCACAACCTCTCTGAACCTGTTTCCACATCTGCAAAATGGGGAATCATAACACCTCACTCATGGAGTTGTGGGATTACAGAAATAATATATGTAAAAAACCAAAGAACATATGGAAATTGCCTAGGACTGTACATTCCAAAAGTCCTATACTTACGGCTTCACAGATAAACTCTGACTTCTAAGACCTTATCTAGAAGTCCCCCAACAGAGGCCCAAACCCTAAGATCACTGGTTGCTGCTGAAATGAGATTAGTAGAAGATGAAAGGTGTCACAGGTTAGTTCTAAAGGGATAAGAGAGGGACACCTGGGTGGCTCAGTCGGTTAAGTGTCCGACATCGGCTCAGGTCATGATCTCACAGTTCATGGGTTTGAGCCCCGCGTTGGGCTCTGTGCTAACAGCTCAGAGCCTGGAGCCTGCTTCAGATCTGTGTCTCCCTCTCTCTCTGCCCACTCCCAACTTGCACTCTGTTTTTCTCTCTCTCGCTCTCAAAAATAAATAAAACATTAAAAAAAAAAAAAAGGAATAAGAGAAAATGGCCACAGATGGCTGCATTCTCCTGTTTGAAAGCTAGTCTGAAAACCCCTGGCTTCCAACTGGGGGGGACTCAGCCAAGAGAAAAATGGAGCCCAAGTGACAGGGTAGAGAACAACATTCTGAGCCTCCAAATTCTGAGACCCCAATTTATTGGCTGCTGGTCTCTGACCTAGAGTAGCACCCTCATCTTACAGATAAGGATAGTGAGTCCCAAAAGTTAAGCAGTTTACCCAAACTTCTTAGCAAAGCAGCCAAGACTAAATTAAGGTCTCCCAATCCTCAGGCTGACACTCATGGCACCATGCTAATGTCTCATAAGCAGCCTCCTGACACAACTCCCACTAAGGTATCCCCACCTCTCATGTTCCCTCACAGCCACTCAACACACACAAGATACCTTCCTATAGATAATAATGTCTGAATAACCAACAAAGACAGTCTATTTACATGAAAACACTGCCTTGGGCACCAAAGCATTAGCTTCTAGGCCCAAAAGAACCTGCCAAATGACAAAGATCAGGACTTCTCCAAAACATCTCTGTGTAAGAAACTGGCAATACAGATGGGAACAGATACCTGCTTTAAGCTGCTAGCTAAAACACACAAATGAAATTAATCTCAGGGTGCCTGGGTGGCTCACTCAGTTAAGCATCAGACTTCAGCTCAGGTCATGATTTCGCAGTCTGTGAGTTCAAGCCCCATGTCAGGCTCTATGCTGACAGCTCAGAGCCTAGAGCCTGTTTTGTATAGTATATCTCCCTCTCTCTCTGCTCTTCCCTAACTCATGCTCTCTCTTTCTCCCCCCCTTCTCAAAATAATAAACATTACCAAAAAAATGTTAAGAAATTAATCTCTACAATTGAACATATAAAAAAAGGAAACCCAATAAATGACACAACCTCTTTTTCAGTACATTTCATGAAAGCATAATTAAAGTCTCTACAGGCAGCCAGTCTTGTAAGGGACCAGTGGCTGTCTCTGACCAAAGGTGCCCTTCCAAACTCTGGCTGTTTTTACTCCAAAATACATAAAAGGATGCTTAATACAAATAAAATCTATGTTCACATACATCCTTATGTAGAAAGAAAATATAAGAAATACCTACCCCAGTGAAAGCACAATGACCAAAACTGCCTTCACAGAGTCTCAAAGTATCTCCCTCCCATAGGGTAACTACTAATCACAAAGGGAAATATAGTAGCTTTACCGTGGAGAACCCTGGAAGATGCCACCTTAACCACATGATCAAGGTTAACATCACCAATGTTAAGACACATCAATATCATGTATCCTCAGGGAAGATGTGCTTATCACCTCTGGCATTCCTGCCAAAAATACATATGCTCAACCTAATCACAAAAATGTCAAAAACCTACATTAAGAGGCAGCCTACAAAATAACTAGCCAGAAGTCTTTAAAATGTCAAGGTCACAAAAAACTAAGGAAGAGTATCAAATTCAAGAACACTGAAGAGACAAGGCAACTAAAAACAACAGGTGATCCTGGACTGGATACTGCACAGAAAAAGGACATCAGTGAAACAATAGATGAGATCAGCATCTGTAGATTATAGTGTCATATAATGTTAATTTTCTCATTTTGATCATTAAACTTTGGGTATGTAAGACATTAACATGCGGGAAATCTGAGTTAACAGTATATAATAATTTTTTGTACCATTTTTTGCAACTTTTTATAAATCTAAATTAGTTAAAAATGTAAAACAGTTCACTCTTCACAGAAGCAGATTTAGTCTATACCTACATCACCACTTCACAGGCATCTCTCCAACACTGCAACATGGCTCTCACACAGCTCTGGGGGAACCTACGCACCTGAGATTATCATCAGCTCCCCCAACCACCACCAAGCTGTTCTCAGCTCGAATCTTCTCCCGGAAATCCTCCATGGCTTCAGGATGACACTGCAAGGAATTCTGCCCAATGACAAAGAGGACTGGAGTCTTCATATCCAAGAGGGGATCATCCACATCCTAAAACATGTACAGATTTTACAATCAGCCAGTTAATATTCACTGTGCACAGACCTGGCGAGTCCACTGAGGGGAGTCAGCCTGCCAACTGTAGTCACTAAGTGCCAGTTTGGGCAAGGTATGCACCCGCTTGGTCTTACCAGCCAATAACCCAGCAGTTAGCTGCACCCCCTGCTTACCCCTCTGGGACCATCCACAGTAAGTAAAGGAAACCCAAGGCAGACAACTGCAGTGACGTACTCCATCACTGACACCTGGAAATAATACAATAGTTTGTCTCAAGGTCAACTGACATCACTGCAGCTACATCCTACCCAGAGTCCAAAGGTAGTCCAGACCTACCAGCTAGTCCCATCTCCTCCCCGCCAGTCCTAATCCTCAGGGGTACCAGCCATAGTGGCAGCAGTAAGAGCACAGGACACAAGATACACTGTTCCACCTGGAGAACTGAAGCCCTGAGAGGATCCCAGCAGAGGGCTGAACCACAGAGTGGGAAGTTCAGTGCTTCCAATCCTATCAATTCCCTAGACTAGTGTCCTCCTGTTCACTTTTTCCTCCACTAATAGCAAATACAATCAGGAGAACACAAATATTGGTCTTCTTCCTTACATGAAGAAAATCTCTTCCTTTTGAAATTTAATGGTTAGCTCCCAGGTACTCCAAATTTATTAGAGCAGTCACTGACTGAATTCTGCCATTCCTAGGACCAGGGAGTTTAGAGAGATAGCCCTCTTCCTCTCATGGCCCTGGATGTCATATTTAACCAGACCACATGAAGCAGCACAGACTTTGCTTATTTGATCCACTTGAGAACTGGGGCTTTGGACAGGTCAGGGACACTTACACAAACTAATGAACATAAAATAATAAAGAAAAGGTTCCTTGATGTCGTAGAAAGGCATAGAATATGAACACAACATCAAATTCCAAAGCTATTAAAATTTATGCCTACTAGAATTTTTTTTTCTTTTTAAGTGAGAGAGTAGTATTTGCATTTGGGGGTGGGGGAGGAATATTTTTTTTAGAGATACATGCTAAAATACATATAAATGAAATGATATTTGGGATTTTCTTCAAAATAATTGGAGGAAGGAGAAAATGGGCAGGAGTAAGATGAAAAGAGCCAGATCATAAGTTAATCACTGATAAAGCTGGGTGAGGGGCCCACACGGTTTATTATAGGACTGTTCTCCCTTTAAGTTTCTGCTTAAAATTTCCACAATAAAGTTAAAAAATCGTCTTCTACACTTTAAAATGCATTTAAGTAAGCAGATCATCTAGCACAGTGCCTCAAGCATAAAAAAGGACTCAGTGGTAGCAATCAGCAGTATGAGTATTCTGTTGTAGGACAACCTCCAAATGACATGAGAATTACTTACGTGACAGGCCACCAAAGCTCCTGTATTCCAGCCAATCAAGATAATGGGTTTGTGGGGAAAATGGCTATGAATCTTTGTGGGAAGAGAAAGCAGACAGTAAGACAGGAGATTATAGTTAGGTGCAGAACAAGCCTAGCACACTGGGTGTGCCCCAGTGAACTGAAACAAGGGCATTCTCACCTCCAGCACTTTGCTTCTCACTGCCCCAATCATATGCTCAAGACACTGCAGAACTCCTACCCCACTACCATTGTTCAGCAGATGGGTGGCTACAGGGATGACCTAAAGGAAAGAAGGTGGCAGCCATACCAGCAGAGGTAAGTTTCAAATCTTCTCTCAATTCTGCCTAACCTACTGTAAATCCCTTCAACCTTGGATAAGCACCATTCAAACTGAAAACCAAAAGAGAGTGGAGGGATGCTCAACATTTAAGTGCATCCATTTTGACCCCTCCCGCATTCTGTCTGTTCAGTTCTCCAAGACTCTATGTCCACCCAGGAGACAGTTTCTCTTGCTCCCACACATACCTTGCCCAAGCAGGACAGCTGAGATTGCCAGAAGCGGTGGCGGCGTGAGGTGGGGAACACGGAGCTAGAAGGCCCAGAGGATGCAATGAGAATGAGAGGAGAGCCAGGGAGTTTGCTCTAAGGAGAAATAACCCCAACAGAGAACCAGTAAGGAAGAGGTGCTGCTCCACAAAATCCCAAGTATCCCAATACCTTTCTTATTCTAACCAATGCTAATTTCCTTATGACACTATGCTAAGCAGTATACACAACCAATTATTAATGGGAAAAGTTAAACAAGTCATTTATTATACTCTTGCTAAGATTCTAAGATTCTAAAAACTTCATGGGCCAAAGTTAAGTCTTGAGCTGCTCTGACTTACTGGTTTGTTATGAGAAAGCACCCCCACAGCAGGATCCCAGGGCCTCTTCAGCAGGAGGGACAAGGCCTCAGCTCCTGCAGCCCCAGTCTTCGTGTTAGATGACACAAGCATCCGGTCAATCAAGGTAGGAATCTAAAAGCAAAAGCAAAGATGCTTCTAGTGTGAAGCAAGAGACCTGTCCACCAGCAGCAATAGAGTGGAAGGACAGAACCCCACTATGAGCCACAGACAGACTTCAACTAAGCCTTTCAAACTTTACTCAGGGGCAAAAGTACAAATAAGTGGATGGCTGAAATGTATGTCTCCCATCACTGAAGGTAAATGGATACAGTCCTTTGGAAAGGAACCCAGTGATATGAATCAAGAGACTTAAATTCATTCCCTATCCCTTTCCCAAAGGATTCTACTTCTGAGAACCTTTCGTAACAAAATATATCAAAACCACAAACACACACACATGGGGTTGGGGGGATGCAAAAGACAAATTTTCTCTCGATAATAATCAAAAAGTAGGAACAACCTAAATATATCTATAAGAGTGGTTAAGCAAATTATCCATACAACTAGATATTAAGGATTAATTTAATATATTTAAAAGAATTTGTAACATAGGAAAATAACTTTACTAAAATATTAAAGATAAAATAGAAAACATAAAAATAACCTCTACTCAGAAAAAAATGCTGTTAGAAAATATGACAAAATATTAATAGTGATCTTTATGGAGTAATGGACAGCTTTTCCCTTTTTAGATTTCTGTATTTTCTAAATTTCCTCAATGAACATCAGTCAATTTTATAAATTTTTTTTTAATCTGCATTTTCTTCTAGAGTACTGCCTTCAAACTTTGGCATATTAAGGAAATCTGTTATTATGCCCAAAATAATATAACTTATGTGTTGTGTACATCATGATTTATACCATATCCTATTTTTCACTATTCGCCAGAAATATGACCTCACAGATACAGAAATATTCTAATGCTTACACTGAGAAGATATATCTCTGGGAATTCCACATTACTTACAAAAGGTCAAATTGACCTAGGGAAAAGTAAAAATTTTTTAATGTTAAAGGTAGTCTTCGGTCCCCTATGACCCAGCAATAGCACTGTTGGGGATTTACCCAAGGGATACAGAAGTGCTGATGCATAGGGGCACATGTACCCCAATGTTCGTAGCGGCACTTTCAACAATAGCCAAATCATGGAAAGAGCCTAAATGTCCATCAATTGATGAATGGATTAGGAAAATGTGGTTCATCTATACAATGGAATACTACATGGCAATGAGAAAGAATGAAATCTGGCCATTCGTAGCAAAGTGAATAGACCTTGAGGGTGTCATGCTAAGTGAAATAAGTCAGGCGGAGAAGGACAGATACCATATGTTTGCACTCATAGATCTAACAGGAGAAACCCAACAGAGGACCATGGGGAGGGGAAGGAGGAAAAAGAGTTAGGGAGAAGGAGGGAGACAAAACACGAGAGACTCTTGAATACTGAAAACAAACTGAGGGGGGAAGGGGAAGGGGGAAAGGTAATGTGGGGTGATGGTCTTGG